>CANDYH010000792.1:0-28243 GCA_947396885.1 Heligmosomoides polygyrus polygyrus | reverse complement strand
CAGAGGTGAAAGTACACTTCCTTGGGGTACGCCGCTAGAACACCGATATCGCTTAGAAAAATGTCTACCTAGTCTTACTGTCATGTGTCTTTGATCAAGGTATGACTCAATCCAGCTTAACAGATTTCCATCTATGCCAGTTGACTGCAACTTTTGAAGTAATTTGCGGTGACTTACTTTATCAAATGCTTTCGATAAGTCAACGTAAATCACATCTATCGAGCAGCCTTGGCTCAGTGCGTAGTTCCAGTCAAACAAGGTGTCGACAAGGTTAGTTGTCGTTGATAGTCCAGAGAGGAAGCCATGTTGTTCTTTTGGAATAAGGTGAAGCCTGTTGATGTGAGTTACCAGTTTTCTCTGATAATTTTTTCCATTACTTTTACTGGAGAAGGAGTCAAGCTTATTGGGCGATAATCAGAAACACGCATTGCATTAGGTTTTTTAGGAATTGCGGTAACTATTGCATCTTTCCAAATTTCAGGAACCTCACGAAGCATAAGAGAAACATTGAAAATATACGATAGAGGTGTACACAGAGATCGGGCGCAATTCTTGTATACTATTGAGGGGATCCCATCATAAGGTTCAGTAATTGAAGGCTTCAAACCTTTGAGAAGTTTATACACTTCAGAGGGATAAAAGTAAATGCTAGAAACCTTATGGTTAGGTGTTGGTTCGCATGTAACAGTTCTGAGAGGAGAACTGTCAATGGAAAATACGGACGCGAAATAGTCGCCTAATGCTGAAGCCTTACTGAAGTCGCTAATGCATTTGGACCCGTCATTATCAAGAAACGCTGGAAACTGTCGACAAGGCTTCAACTTATTGCGGAGGTAAAGATGCAGCTTCCTCAGGGATGTGTGCGATGCAAGTCGACGTTCTCTATTAGATAGAAACTTCTTCAAATGGTGGTCGATATCTGAGCAAATCTTCTTGTAAAAAGGGTCATTCAGCGGATTTGGAGACTGACTGAAAACTCGATTCTTTTGGTTGAGTAGGTTTTGTATATGTCGAGGAAAGTTCAGTTGATATTGTTTTTTTACCTTGAAGGGAACGGAATTGGCTAACCTATCATAAAGTACTCTACAGAATCTTTGGTATAAATCAGCCGCGGACGAGTATCCATCGAAAAGTTTTATCCAGTCCACTTTATTAAGGCATTCGTCAAGTGAGCGATAGTCAGCGTTTAGGAAATCAGGTAAAGGAACCAAGTCCTGTAATGGCATTCTGCAGGCGTTCACGAAGAAGCGAATAATCTTGTGGTCAGAAGTGGCTAGAGGAGGAAGTGTTGCAACGCTAGGTATAATAGGAGATGTTGTGAGAATTACATCAAGTGTACTATTATCATATGTCGGTTCATTTACCATCTGTTGGAAACCGGAATCAATAAAAAATTTCACAAGTTGTGAAGAGGTTCCAGAAAAGGTCACGTTGTTCCAGTCCACTTTTAAGTTAAGGTCACCAAGAACTGTAATATTTTTGCCTGTCGAGAAAACATTGGAAAATACTCTGATGAGGTCGTCATCGTCACATTTCAGTGAGTTCGTGGGTCGGTATACCAGTACAAATTTTATTTGGGATGATAGGTCAGGAGAAAGAACCTCTACACAGAGAACATCTGATTTTAGAGAATCACCAATGTTAATCGGATGTGCAAAGATACCACTTCTCGTTAGGCAACAAACACCACCTCCTCTAGCCCTACTTCGATCGACCCTATGTATTTCATATGGGGTGCTCCCAATAATTTCGTAATCAAGAACTGCAGGCGTGAGCCAGGTTTCTGTAATAAAAACGATATCCGGCTTTGATTCCGAAAGAAAGTACTGGAGATGGTGAAGTTTATTCTTTAGACTCCGAGCATTGAAAAGGTAGCACGAGAACGAAGCGGAACAACCGTGCTCGCTCAGGCGTTTCCCGGAGCCCTACGGGAAATCTCGGAAATGCGCCTGAGCTCGCCTCGGTACACCACCTATTCTCGTGTACCTTTTCCTCTGTTTTTTTCTCTCGCCTGCATCCTCAACTCGAAGTCCTTTTGTCTTTCCTCCGCCGTCATACTTTAACGGATGAAGACATCCGTAAAGCCGGCTGTGCGGAGGAGCCGCGCGTTTGCCAGTGCTCTTCTCCAATGAGAAGATGATGGCAAAACGACTTTTACCAACCTTGGCCGTTCTGGGCTGAGTTTTCCCATCCTGTATATTTCCACAGGTCGGCATTCCACCTGCAAGGCGTCAAGGATGTGTGTTACCTTGCCCTCTAAATCCATCTGTCGTTGAGATGGGGAGAGCTTTTCATCGGCCTCCTTAACGCCTGTAATTACAATGCTGCGCGAGCGTTTTTCCTCCTCCATGAATTCAGAGAATGCCTTGGGGATCTTCTCAGACAACGCCATCAGCATTTGCGCGATCACTGGATCCCTGTTGCGCTCCAGCATGCTTTTTATCAGTTCATTCGGCGACATTTTACTGAAATCGCCGTCGTGTGGAGCAAGAGGAGGCAAAGTGTTAGATCCACTGATAGTGCTAGCGCTATCCTGGCCGCTGCTGCCCTCGTTGATCATTTGCTTGCGGTTGGTGCGGGCCATTCTTTGATCAACAATTATCTAGAAATATTGATTTTCAAACTAGCAAAAAGAACGCGAAGTCGAAATCAAAAGTCAGTTAGGAAAGAAAGACAGTTCGTAACAGTTAAGATTAGAGACAGCGAACAAGAACTAACTAAAACCGAATAAACCGAATAAATGTAATATGAAAAGAGTCGAGATATGATCGATGAGACGAGCGCTACAAACGCAGCCGCTCACCAGGACGGACCGAGCGAGAAGCGATATCGGTGTTCTAGCGGCGTACCCCAAGGAAGTGTACTTTCACCTCTGCTCTTCCTCATTTATACAATTGAACTTCCGCATTTGCTTAAAACATCTACTTCAGTAAAAGTTCAGTTGTATGCCGACGATATCAAGATTTATGGAATATACAATAAGGACAATCGCGACGAAGTAGCATTAGCTTTAAGACACTCCATAGAAATGCTTAGTTGTTGGGCTGCAGAATGGGACCTGACCGTGAATCTGGAGAAATCTTTTGTCCTTCACATTGGCGATTTGCCCTCTAACATGTACGAAATAAGTGGTGTTCTTCTGAACAACCGTGACGTAGCTAAAGATCTTGGTGTTCTTGTCGACTCGTCACTTAAATTTTCGTCTCACATAGACGAAGTGGTAAGAAAAGCCTATGCGGCTCTCTTTTCCATCTTTCGCAACATTCACAGTAATAATCCATCAATTTTAGTCCGACTTTATAGATCCTATGTCCTGCCTCATCTAGAGTATTGTTCCCAGGTCTGGAGTCCAACAACTAAAAAACTAATGATTAAATTGGAGCGGGTGCAGAAAACATTTACAAGGCTAGCGTACTGCAGACTGTCTCGTGACCTCAATTGGCAGCACATACCACCTTACAGTGAGCGTTTGAAACTGTTCGGTCTAAGATCTCTGCTACACAGGCGGATTGTTGCAGATCTAGTGTTTTGCTTCCGTCTACTTCGTGGTGAGATAAAACTTACTCCTAGTAAGTATTGGATCTTTCGACCATGCAGCGAGCGCATTGGAAGATTTAAAATTGATTGTCGTTTGAGTCTGGAAAGTAGGAGCTCCAAGGTCTTCAATTTCCTTCTCTTGCGGTTCACCAGGTGGCTACAAATGTTACCTTCTGAGCTGTTAGCCTCTAGAAATAGTAGTATCTTTAAAAGAAATTTGAGCAAGATTGATTTACTGCGAGTATTAGGTATTGAGGATTTGCGGTAATTTATCCACCTCCTAGTTGACGAATGCATTCCCAATAAGAACGTCTAGAATGAAGCATTTTAGCACCCTCTCCGTGCAGGCAAGGTTGCAACATTATCTTAGCTCTATAAACTGCCCTAAAAATATAGGGTACTGCCTTGTGAGGGAAGTTTTCAACTCCTTTATGCCATTTTTTACGGAAAGTAGAATTGTTTTACTTAGTTGCAGGTCTTGCACGTGCTTGGATCCAGTATCGCTGCCTCGGGCACAATCACTTCCATAGATAGGCTCATCTCATTCTCTTGGATGATAGCGCGATATTGATCACTTGTCAATGGATTTTTTTCTGTAACTATGTGTTGCTTTTGCTTTCGTAGGCTATTCCACAAGACTCTTCCTCAACTTTCTGAATGGTGTCCTCATGTTGCCTGCTGTCATAGCCTCTTCTATCACTTATCCTTATATGGCATAGTATCTGTTAGTGCTCTTCCTTGAAATACCTCAATTCTTCTGGTGCAGTAGATGCCTACATTACCGCTTCTCAAAAGTGTTGAATCCTATCAATCCGGAAAGCTCAGGTGCTGTAGGCTTTTTATCGGCTCTCTTTGACTTATAGGCAATGTCCCCTCATACCGAAATATTCTTCTAAAAAATACTATACCAAGGCTTATTTAACTTTTTGGTATAATATTATACCCTGTTTCTGTTCACTACTCTTATCTGATTTTATCTCTACGCTTTATCTCCTCCGCAGGTCTCCTTAGTAGGCTATCGCCTGGGGTGCGTATTAGTTTAAAGAGGTTCTTCAAATAGAGAACCCGCCCCGGTATGGCTATGCCAGTCGCGTGCCTATTAAGTCGTAGCACTCAAAGTGGAGCGACCATTCAAGCTATATAATATAAGTCAAGAGGGATCTGTTCTTAATTATATTTTTAAGTCTTATTCATTTTTTACTACCAGCGATCAGCTGCTTGTTTTGCTTTCTGGGTGATCTTTCGGTTTATATAAATAGAGCTGCAGTGTGGATCCGTCTTTCTTTCCTGCATTTAGTGGGGTTGAATTATTACCTTGAGAGTAATATCCTTCCCAGCTTTCTAAAATAGTGAGGTATTTCAGGATCAGCATTATTTACAGAGCAGCCAAATCACCTCCGTTTTCTACACTTGTTGTGTCTTGATTTATTTTATCCTTGCTCTTTTTATTGCGTTCTGACATATTGATGTTGGTTCTCCTTTCATTGTCCCTAACACTTTTCCTTTGTGGCGCACCCACGTGTGCATGAAATAAATAAATAAATAAAATGGACGCTCACCCGGGTCAATAGGGATAATAAGGGAGTGGGCCAGAAAGTGGGACTCGGAAGATATGTAGCGGCAACAAGGGAGACCTGGGGCCGGATTCATCAACGACTTACACCAATTCAACAGAGAAAATACAGCCGAAATTCCTGATAGTGTGGCTTATCAAGCGATATGGTGAAACATTTCGCCGCGCTATCAGGGATTTCGGCTGTATTCTCTCTGTTAAATTGCTGTAAGTCATTGATGAATCCGGCCCCAGTAGGGTTAGCAATAACGAATACCACTGAGGCGGACCAGCAAAGAGGGATCCAGTAAGGGGGAACGAGTAGGAGGTCCACGCGTCCGGATTCTCAAGACGTGTCGTCGATTCCATGGAACGAGCGGTACGATTCCGAAGACACGTCATCGATGCCATGCAACGATCGTCCGGGTTCAGAAGACGTGTCATTCTTTGCAACCATTGTCTGTATTGAAAGGTGGATGTCTGCCACAGACGTCGCGTTAGCCCTTGTTTATACTTGCGCCGCCACCCTGCGCGGCAGCACGACCGCCATAGATATCGATTTTTCGCGCCGCCCTGTCAATATCTATCTCGACTAGCGTGCCACGTCGCGCAGCGGCGCAAGTATAAACTTGGGCTAACGGGCGTCAAAATTCTGAAGATATGTTAGCGATGTACTGAACCGAGTGCTGTTGAGCATGAAGACGGTCGCGGAGCAACCTGTGGCGCAGAGATATTGATGGTAAGCACCACAAACCAAGTTGAAGTCATGAAGTAAAATGATATGAATCTGCTTCAAAGAAAACATCTTAAATATTCGACCTGAAATTTCGAAAAACGAAAAGTGTGACAAATAAAGTTTAAAAAACCAACACTACCATAAGATAAGCGTCAAAGCGATGTACAATAAGGTCAACATTAAACAAATGATACACGAAGACTAGAAGTTAGAAAATGATGTGTCATAAATCATAGTTTATTTGTACAGAACCTAATATAGATTCAAAGGAGGCCGTTAGTGACTAAAATTGGGATTCGACACACCTAACATCGAGCAGTCGCGGCTCCATAAAATTCGGACTAGGTAAAACCTGAAGCTCGATGAAGTAGTCTGAACCACAAAAGGCGCAGTAGCAGCTAAAACGCCGGTAAATTATCCAAGCTAATAGACGTGGATATTCAGCTATACGATGACGCTGGACTGCATTCGGGAAACCGGCTTCGCTAGTAAATGGACGAATTCGGCATAGGCTCCTATGAACTCAACCTAGTCTTCAGAGCTCTACGTATAGTGAAGAACGTCTCCCCAAATGCTCCATGTGGGTCGCATTTTGGATAAACGGAAGACCGGCAGCTTTTTTGACTGGGATAATAGTGTATGAAACAGAACAGTTTTATTCTGTTCCACACAAGAAGTTCTTACCTAAGATATTTATGTATTATTCACACTATATGCTGCAGTCGGGGCAGGCTGTCGCCTGCTTCCTGATTTGTGGTTCTTGGTTCGGGTCTCGCCAAGGCCAAGAACGTAGATGTCGCTCGTTCAGGCAGAAAACTGTCGCGTCCGTGACTTCCTAAAAAATCTGAAAAAATGGAAACTTCTCCTTGACTCCAAATTAGGGTGCAGAAAATCTTTATTTTTAACAAGTAATACAATCATTATTTGAAACTTTTTTATATTAATTTTTACAACTTCGCGGGACGAAGGAGAGACTCCACGCCTTCGTAGACACTCCTGGAAAAAACAACTTATTAAGAATTAAAAACATTGCCTAAAAACCTGAAGAATAAGAGATAATCCTCTGCCGGAAGCTGAAGAGTACGACCTCCCCCCCCCCCCCTCCCCGATCGCTTCAGACGAGGCCACAGTACGACAACCCCTTCGATTCCCGAACCTCAAGCTTGACCCTGCAGAGGAGACGATGGGGAAGGAGTCTATTGAAATTATGGCACGTCCTGCGTTTTCAGTAGATATCAGCCCTTGTGACTCTGCAGCGTTCAAAAGTCTTGCTCACTTTCTCAGAAACAAAGGCTGATGCTCGCAACGTCAAGAAAATCAGTGCACAATCGACCAATGGATCGGCAGCATGCCAGCTTCTTTCTCGGAGAATGCAATCAAATCTGTCCAACTGTTGGGGATAAGTTGTGAGCACAGATGGAGAATAAATAGATTGATTGTCTTTGTTTTGTTGTTGTAATACTTTAACAAAACGGTATGATAGCCCAGAAAATTAGGGGACATCCTAATATAATTAATATTTCACCGCTGTTTTTTAAACAGTTTGTTCTGAATTTTGCTTATAGCTTTTTGAATAATGTTGTATAGCATTCGAAAAAAAAACTATTACTTTTATAAGAACGTCTTTCAGGTTTTTGTATATTTTGATTCCAGTTAAATTTCAGGGCATGCCCACAAGACATAAGCTATTTTTTACCAACAGCTCCAACTCTTTAAATTTTTTGGACAGTGGTATGTCGCTCAAAAGAAGAAGATTTCTATAAAAAGTATGTTTTTTCTCAATTCTATTTCGATTTTTATAAATTTTTAGCCGAACGTTAAAAGAGAAGGAGCCTTCAGCAAAGGAAATTTTTCCCTTTTTTAAATGCCGCTCAAAATTTGTGAAAAACCTCCAGTACAAATAAGCACAACATAGCCAAAAAAAACTAGTCAAAAAGGAGCTGTTTGCCGAAATAATTTATCTTCTGGACTCTACACTTTAACACCCTAAAAAATTAATGAAAAACGCAATGAACAACAAAAAACCCCAATACATTTTGTGCAAAATAAATGATTCCCTTTCGAATGGTGCATAATTTTAAAAGAGCTCAAACGTAGCATAAGTGAAGAAGATGCCAGCTAAGCTCATTTTTGTTTTTTGATTTTACAACGAAATGCCCTAAAACTTGACAAAAATCGAAATGGCACACAAAAATCGGCTTCTTCTGGTGTTTAGGGTGTCTGGGAGAAAGGCCTCAACCCAACAGTTTTGGGAAGTTATCTTATATACTTCATAGTTGATAAAGGATAAAGGTAGGCGTTATTCAATCTCCTTTGGGATGCGCCACGCATTCTACTTCTGCGGGATGTCGTGGAGGCGAGTTGAATGCGTATTTGGCCATACAATGACTTGCGGTGGCCAGCCAATGAACAAGTCAGCGCTTTATCCTTCCCAGATAAGTCTGGTACCAATTCACCGACCCCGGAGGGATGGAAGGATTGGTTGGCCTGGGCGGGAAATTCGAACCAGGAACCTGGTATCGAGTGCAGACGACAGCCGGCGCCTCCTCCGACTGCGCTCCACGCGCACATAGCACCTAAAAATACCTGAAGTTCTTAACAAAAGGGTGCTAAAACCGTAAATAAAGTCGTGGAGTAAAAAATTTGAAGAATTGTTAGAATATTCAAAGAGATGAAGTGTTGGTAACCTTTATCATACTGCGACTGAATGAAGGGTGTCTCAAAAAAGTGTACACTGTTGAAAGGTGTGCCACCTCATCGCGGCGAAGGGGTGAACATCACTTAGTGATGGCTTATGGCACAAACGGTCACGCAGTAAGCGACGCCTTGTCGTGTATGGGCGGCTCTCCTGTATCCCTGACCAGCAACATGTGAGTAACCAAACCACCGCCATGGCTCAAACAACTGAACCCGCGCCCCAGTCCTCCGCGTGCCGGAGGTGGACTTCTACGACATCGGTTGCATCCACCTCCGGCGAGGGGCCATCTAATCTCGGAGTTAAACCATGAGGACGTCATTGGAATACTACCTGAAACTCCCTCCCACCACGACATTGAAACTGCCTATTCGTCTACACTTATAACTGTCGTTCGATCGCATCTGAGCAGGATCTTCGGACACTGCTTTACAGAAGCCGCAACATCAAATACGACGTTATCGCCCTGCAGGAAACGAAAGGTAGAACGGAAACCATAAGAAGGACCGACCACAACGAGCTTCTCGGTATTGGAGCAAAGGTGGACAGAAAGAATATTGGCGGAGTTGGATTTCTCGTCAATTCGACAGTGCACCACCTAGTAGACTCTTACAAGATCATCAGTCCGCGAGTAGCTGTTCTTCTTCTGGAAACCAAAGATCAAGGAACCACCTCCATCATAAATGGATATGCTCCAACATCTGCGGCCACAGACGAAGAAAAGGAGGAATTCTACAAGCTGTTCGAAAGGACTGTCAACGTCGAGAATAGCTGCTACAAAGTTGTCGTTGGGGACTTTAACGCTACCGTTGGTACGAATGATCACGACGAATGGAGGCTAGGACTTCATGGAACTTCTTCAAGGAACGAAATCGGAGTGCGCCTGATAGACTTCCTATCCACGTGCCGTCTCTTCCACGGGATTTCTATGTTTAAGAAGCCTTCAAACCGACGATGGACCTGGGAAAGCCCAAATGGAGAAACACGTTCGGAGATCGACCATGTTCTTACAAACAGATGCTGGAGTCTGTTCGACGTCTCCGTGCTGCCTTCATTTGACACCGACTCGGACCACCGTCTTGTCCGTGCGAAGCTGACTCTCAAAAAGAGGATGTTCAAGCGTGACACTCATAAACCGGCACCGGTGAGGATCCCCACATTCAAGTCTGAGGAGTTGGAATATGCAATAAAGTCGTACGATTGGAATCTTCTTAAAGATCCATCGGAAGACTACGACCTTCTCTCCAAAGGACTGTTGAAATGTGCTAGCAGCTCTTGCGAAGCCACATCACCGTCTGCTTCAAGACTCAACGCGCATGCGATTAAACTCTTGGAGCAAAGAAGAGCTGTTAAACTGGATCCTAATGCTTCCCATCTGGAAAAAGTCACCATCTCGAAGGACTGTTGAATTGCAGTGAAGGAGTCCATTCAAGCCTACAGAAGATTGAAGCTGTTAGAAGCCGCTGGGAATGGTTCAAGCATAAAGCGCTGCAAACGAGATCTCTGCGATCAGAAGGCAACAATGTCAGCCCTTGTGGATAAGGATGGAACAACGCAAACGTCTCGAAGAGCGATGGAGGCCATCGTTCAAGAATTGTACACAGATCTGTTTCGTTCTTCCACCACAGTCCCAAAACGCTTTGCCACCAGCTGAGGAAGTACCTCTCATTCTGGAATCAGAAGTTGCTCATGCTATCAGAAGGATGAAACCGGGCACTGCTCTCGGACCGGACGGCATTTCTGCTGATCTCCTTGGTGCGGGCGGCAGTGCCCTCTGCCCAGTTCTTGCTAAGCACTTCAACCACTACCTTCGACTTGGTAGGATTCCGGACTCATGGAAGAAGTCGAAAACAGTTTTAATCTTCAAAAAAGGTCAGCAGGAGGATATCAACAACTATCGACCCATCAGTCTTCTCTCGGTTGTGTACAAGATCTTCACCAAGATACTGCTTAACCGCATGGAGCGTTGCTTGGATGAATATCAGCCAGTGGAGCAAACAGGGTTTCGCAAGGATTTCTCCTGCATGGACCATATTCAGACTGTCTCACAGCTCATCGAGAGGAGCCGCGAATACCACCTCCCACTTGTCCTTGTCTTCATG
This sequence comes from Heligmosomoides polygyrus polygyrus, assembly GCA_947396885.1. Taxonomy (NCBI): domain Eukaryota; kingdom Metazoa; phylum Nematoda; class Chromadorea; order Rhabditida; family Heligmosomidae; genus Heligmosomoides; species Heligmosomoides polygyrus. The sequence continues at coordinate 17,621 of CANDYH010000792.1, read as the reverse complement.
GATTACCGGAAAGCGTTCGACTCTGTGGAAATCAACGCCGTTTTGAACGCACTTGTGCACGCTGGTATACCATCGCCCTACATCCGACTTCTCTACGAATGCTTCTCGAACACATCGACTACCATCCAGCTGTTCGATCGAAAGCTTAAAATTCCTGTCGAAAAAGGAGTACGGCAGGGAGACACGATTTCTCCTAAGCTATTCACAGCGGCACTCCAGGATGCCATGAAAGACTTGAACTGGGACGATAAAGGCTACCTTGTCGACGGTAAACGGATCAGCAACCTTCGCTTCGCCGACGATATTGTTATCATCTCTACCAGCACGGCAGAAGTCGAGGAAATGCTGAACGAGCTCAATGTGGCAGGTATGAAGATTGGATTGGACATGAATATGTCCAAAACGCAGTTTATGGTCAACCAGTGGTGTGACACGGAACTCCTAAGGTTAATAGGAGTCGTTCTACAACAGGTCGACTCCTACGTCTATCTGGGAAGAGAGCTGAGCATGGATAACGACCTCGCTCCTGAAATCGCCCGCAGGAGACGCGCAGCATGGGCAGCCTTCAGTTCGATTCGCGAAGTCACCGATCAGGTCAAGGATCTCGGCCTCAGGGCCTCGATATTCAACGCCTCTGTACTGCCTGCGATGTGTTACGCGACGGAAACCTGGCCCGACAACAAGACAATCGCCAGAGCGATGCAAACTACGCATCGTGCACTGGAGAGATGTCTTCTAAGGACAAGCCTTCGTCAGAAATGGCAAGAAGGCCTACGAAGCTCGAAACTAAGGGAGAAGTCGCAATTGGCAGACCTGCTGCAGTACATGAAGAAGTCCAAATATCGCTGGACCGGACACCTTCTTCGACGAAAGGAAGATAGATGGAGTCTCCGTGTCACAGAATGGCTCCCGAGAGACCATAAGAGACCACTGGGACGACCGCCAACGCGATGGGCAGACTCATTCTCAAGATCTTTCGGAGAGCGGAGTCTGCCTCACTGAATGCAAGCAGCCAGAGATCGAGCGGTCTGGAAGAGTTGTGGTCCCCGCTGAGAAGAGCTCCAGCCGACAAAAGCACCATCAAAGTATCAAAGTAAAGTAAGTGTTGAAAGGTGATAACTTTGCTCACGGTAAAGGTAATGAAGAAGTTAAGCGCTCAAGGCTTAGGTAAGCGAAAATTTTCTGACATCCGAGCGGTGTAGAACGCGCCATGCACTCGTCTGAGAGTTGGCATTTTACACTAGATTGATTGTTTTTCACTTGAATACATGTTATAATTTCTTTACGAAGTGGCCGTTTCGATTGATGTGCGTTTCTCTTAATGTATAAAACTTAAAGACTTACTATGGCTGGCGGAAAGTGCAGGGTGTCCTAAAAAATACGGGAACGTTCTGACGTTGCAGCATTTGAAGATGTTTGAGACTGATATGAAAGCGCTGGGTAACAAGATTACTGCGCATGCAAATAGTCATGACTGCGCCTTGCTCCCGCCTGAAACCTTGCACTTCAGACTCGATTGATTGTGCATGGGCTAAGTGCCTGTTACAGTCTTGTAACTACTTAGCCAGATTAACCTGTGCTGTGTTTTTAAACGTTTAGAACTCGAAAATTACAAAAAAGACAAGTGACATAAGGTTTAAATGTGAGCAGGAGCCCCATTTTACGTGACGCACTCTGTGGACTGATAAAGCAAAATTCAGGCTGAAGGGAGAGGTTAATCGGCATAATGACAGCTACTGGATAGCGTTAAAAGAAGCACAGCACAGGTTCAAGTGGTCAGGTAGTGACAAGATTATGCACAATCAACCGAGTCTGAAATGCAAGTTTCAGGCGAGCGCATGGCACAATCTTGCCTACTTCCACATCATAGAAATTTCGTTACTCTGTGTTTTCATATGAGATTCAAACATCTTTGAAAGCTTTACTAGCAGCAATTTTAGAACGTTTCAAACAGTACCTGCATTTTTAGTATACCCTTCATTTTCCGCAAACCATAGTGTGTTTACAAATTGTAAGCTTTAAAAGAAGCAGAAATTATAAAAACGGTTACTTTGTGAAGAAATTATAACATATATTTAGGCAAAACATTATCAGTCGGGTAGAAAATGCAAAATTTCAGACGAGTGCATAGCGCATTCCATGTCGCTCATATGTCAGAAAATTTCTGGCTTTCATACAAGTTCTTAACTTTTTTGCACCTTTACTGTGTAAAGTTATCAGCTTTTAAAGAGTGTATATATTGCTTTAAGACACCCTGTAGTTCCTACTCTTCACGGAGTTTCTATAACTGCCCCAGCCCACACGCAAGAATGTAGATCCAAACACGGACGCTTTTCTTGGCTGAGCATGCCATTAAGCTCGTCAGACTGATGGTTCGTCTATGACTTAATTCACTCGCATAACGATCACAGACGGAATCGTCGCGAAGGGATATTCTGACGCTCGCCTCCGAATCCGATTTATTTCCGCACTGGCGCTGATCGCTGACGAAAGCGGACGATCCCAGAATATCACAGTGACGCAGTCATCAACCGATGAGAGATGCTCACTGAGAGATGATCGTCTTACGAACGTCAATATATTAGTTCTCCGTTGTGCTAGCACGTACAGCATCAGAACATATTCGAGAGATTTCTGTAGAAGTCGACCTAAAAATAATATTCGGTGCTTATGATTAATCAGTGCTTGGAAGTCGGAGAATGAGACAGAAATAGAGCTCTGCAACCCTTTCAACGATGAGCATTGCGTTGCAGACATCACCTCAATTTTCCAGAAAAATTCTGGTTTCAAAAAATCTAAAAATCAGTAAATCAATAGGGGTGCAACATAAGTCCCGTCTGCTATCGAATTTTTCGAAATTTTTATTTTTATAGCGAACAACGTCCAACCAGCCAGTATTATTTTCGTCACTAATATTGATTATTCGCTGTAATCGTCTTGGAAACTGTTCAGCGCCGCGCCTGTAGAACTCTGGAGGTTTCGACAAGAAGAATGCATTCAGGTGCTGTTCCAGGTCATTCTGTCATCGTATATTTTCCCATCCAAGAAACGCTGCAGAGAGCGAAAAAGGTGGTGATCCGCAGGTTTTCTTTGTATTTCTTCGTGTGTCGAAATTTATCACTAATCACTCACTGCCTTTGAATTTGACTGTTATTTATTCCATCAAGATCTGGTGTGGTTTTTTTGTGAAATGTATACGAACAAGGTGGTTCTTTTTAGGCACTCTATGGGTCTTTCCTTCTAACTGAGGAGTTCCGGGAAAGACCCTATTCTTTCAGTTTTACTCTTTGGTGATATCATGTAAAGGTAGAAACGAAATGGATGTTGGTCATTTTGTATATCCCTTTTCATTGCCTTTCTGTATTTGGTCATCTGTTAGTTTGTGAGGTATCCGTCCTTGCGACTTTCCCGAGCTTTCGAAGATGGAGGTCCACCGTCATTTGGCTGCAGTCCAACGCTCCTTTCACATCCGTTGTAGTTGTTGTAGGAATGGCTTCGACGAGGTCTCTGAGAGTCTCATCATGAACCCCACTGGACGTCCCGACCTCGTGTCATCTTCCAAACTGCGATCGCCTGACTTAAGACGGGAGATCCACTTCCTGTAGGTTTTTGTGGGAACACCCCTTCGACGTATCTGCTACATACACGTCGTCAGGTTTCTGCTGCTGAGTGACCTCCATCGATCTCATACAACGAGCAGTGTCGAAGGTGGTTGCGGTCACAAGCCATGATTAGCCACAAATGTTGCCTTGTGCAAATATCAGTCTTATACAGTAAACCAAGGACACTCCAGGACATTCTCCAATCCAATTCGCAACATGGCTCAGAAGAAGCTGAGCCACTTTTTGTGTAAGAAAGTGGACAGAACTTATGTTACACCCTAATATATAATTCTGGAATAACAGTTGATTATTATATATTCAACCATGTGGTCACCACAGTTGTTTACGCACACACCTATTGATGCGGTCTGAAAACCGGTTTAGAATTCATGGTGAGTAGTGGCCACCAATTTCTGTAGTGTGGACTCAAGTGTCACTTTATTTTAAAACAACCCTGCTAGAAACACTTTTGAACTACAGCCAGCTAGTAGCCATCAGTTCACAGGCTGAATTCTGTTCCGTTCCGACTATAGCACTCAGGACGATCATCATATACATTCAAGATTGTTTTGTATAATAAAAGCTCCTCGATTGTTCTTTTCCCTAGAGACGAGCAAAGAGAACGGTTATCTCACAGAGTTTAGCTCTTCACTAAGGGCACGTGCGAAGTGGAAATCAAGCTGATTTCGTCTGCTTTTTGTCTGCTTTGATTAGCGTTCTCGTTTTTCTCTTATTAACAGAACCTGTTGCTGGCTTCGTTCCAAATTATCAGAAGGCACTGAGCTGTGCTGAGCTTCAAATAACGTTCCAAACTCTTTAATCGCTTCGCACCCGTACACTAATTGTCAGATTAATTATACATCCTTCGCGTTAATCTGTTTTAACGATTAGCATTAAGCCAGCTATTTTATATCGGTGTTGGGAATTGTTAAAAACTGACAGGTGCGACCAGATAAGAATCAAGTTGAGGCGGAAGTTACGGCACGAGACCTGAGCAGTGTAGAACCGAAGCAACGCGTAGTGAAAAGACAGAAGCAAACTTCACGATTGTTGCCAGCCTGGTAATTAACAAGAAGATGTCGTAGTTGTTGCACTGACTCGAATTAGAAGCAAAGTCATAATCACCCTGGCTTTCGAAAAAACTACTAGACTGTTGATCACCTACATGCAGTAAATCAGCTGATTGCACGGTGCACCGAATACCAAATACCTCTCTTCCCACCTTTCGTTGACTATGGGAAGGCCTTTGATACAGTGGGAGTGAATGCGTTATGAACAGCCCTTCAAGAACAATGTGCAAATCATCAGCTTATAGAACTCTTCGTGAAATCTACTCAAAAGCGCAGTTTACAGTGGTATTGAAAGAGCAGGCGTTCCAGTAAGAGTTTGTCGAGGAATCCGCCAAGATAACACAATTTCACGAAAACTATTTTATTCAACGTTGGAGCATACTTTTTAGAAACTTACTTGGAATGGTTACGGAATATTAGTTGGCCCACCAAGCTTTGCTTTGCTGACGACGTCGTTCCAATTGCAAAAACCGAAGAAGAACTCCAAACCATGGTGCTTAACGAAGTAGACCAACACTCGCTTAATTGTGATTTAAAAATGAGTGCTTCAAAGAAGAAGGTAATGGCTACCTCTGACACATGCATCACCGTCAGAGAAAACTTCGTCGACAAGTCTATCATAAACCCTGCACAAGATATCTCCCTCAGTCCTTTTCTTTCAGTTCATCAGTTGGCTACTTTAACCATTCAAGGCTTGGATCTCACCTAGGCGGTCGTTTGGTTCCTTATCCCTTTCCCTTATACTCTGTGAATGAGAACCAGACTTAGTTGGGATAGGCAGTACACCTTGCACATAAATGGTCCATATATAATGCAAGCTTCATGAGCTTGTTAAGAGACATTTGTGAATTGAGTTAAACCATACAATAACTGTTACATAACATATCCTTGGTGCTATGTTCCTTCTAATTATCATGGTTCCAGCTCTCCATGTAAAGGTGTAGCGGGCATTCATTTGAAATTACCGGCTGCCTTCTCCAAGACTGTTTTGGAGCATTCTGATTCCAAAGTGGTTGAACTTTTAAGGATTTCTGGGTAAACGTTCAGCTTATGATACCGTACAGTGCACTCCAAGACCTTTTCCAAGGTTTATGTTTATGCTAACTATGCCATTAACAAATCAGCAAAATCGAAAAAGAAGATATTTCTATGATTGGCTATACATACACGTAACAAGAAATGGGCGTATGTTATATCACAAACAATTGTTCTCAACAGATCGCAGTATAAAAACAACCTCTACTGAATACAACATCTTGACCAGCATGTCGTAAACATGTGATTTTGCGCCCCGACATTGAACCAGAGTGATCTGGCTTTGGCAACGAGCAGGGATTATCTATACAAGGTCATTTACAGGGCAAGGACATTTACTAGAGCATAAGCTCTCGTGTTGCCATGAGATAGAGTTGCGTCCCGACAGCACGAAACAAAGTTATTGCTGCCCTGACTAGGTAGGATTCTGACTTAGAGGCGTTCAGTTATAATCTATCCTAATCAAGTCATAATGTTCTGCAAGGTGAGCAGAGCCCATAATGTGCATTCATACATACCTCTGTTCCATCATAGCTCCAGTTGCGAAACTTCGGTTCACTTAATCTTCTGCTAGTTGACCAGAGCCCATTGCTCACTGCGTACATATTATAAACGCCTCATCCTTATCAAACCATTGATTTCGTTGAAGGTATACATTAGATGAGAGAAGATGTGCTAGAACTGCAGAACGCTATTAGTTTCCTGAACTCACACAATGTGGCAGCGTTCAAAAGCAAATACAGTATTCAGCAGTGTGTATGCAACCTATCAGCCCTTACCAAATTATGGGCAGACATGACTTGAATCATTTCTATCAAGACCATCAGTTTAACTATTAGGTTGTAACGAAATAAATGGCACTGAACCACTGTAAATTTAAACAGTTAATATCTCGGCTTGTAGGCAAGTTTATTAATCGAAATAAAAACCTTCTGATTCTACACATCAATGCCAACGTGACACAAGCTTTTTTATCCCAGTAGCATAAAAATCAGAAGTTCTGGAATTGACGAAATCTTCGAAGGCACTTTCGGCATCCCTTTGGTATTTGAATATTTTCCCTACCAAGAAGTCGCCAAGATGCTTGAAGAAATGGTAGTCTGTTGGGGAGAGGTCGGGAGAAAACGGAGGATGTGGTAGAGTTTCAATGCTCAGCTCATTCAATTTCTGCAACGTCATGTTCGTGCTACATGGGGGCAAGCATTGTCGTGCAGAAGGAGAACTCGCCTTCGGTTTACCAAGGCCGGCCGGATATCCTTCAACTTTTTCATCATTTCTTCAATTTCAATGCAGTACTTCTCTGCCGTGATGATTCACCGGGAGGGAGGAAGCTGTGGTGAATAATTCCCAGCGAACACCACCATACTGTCACCATCACTTTGTTTTGGTGCAATTCCGGCTTCGCAAAAACCTTGGGGCTCTCATCCCTGTCCACCCACTGTGCCGATCGTCGCCTGTTGTCGTACATTATCCATTTCTCGTCACGGGTTACGATGCGATCCACCCATCTTTCCAGCTTTTTGGTCTTTCCAATTTCCTTCAGATGCCGGGCAGCTATGTTGTGACTGACGCCAAGAACCTTCGCTATCTCCTTGGTACCTTTGTGTGGATCCTCCTCTACCACATCTCTCAGCTTGTCCTCATCAACATCACATGCCTCCCACGACCTTCATGTTCTTCCAAGCTCTCATCTCCATTCCGGAACTTCTGATACCAACGATACGCCGTCCGAATTGTGGAACACCCTTGACCGAACGCGGCGTTGATCTTCTCGTCCGCCTCCTTAGCTGTGGTGCCCAGCTTGAATTCATACAAGTAAATGCCTCGGATTACCCTTTTGTCCATCTGCAAAAAAGTCAATAAAACTCTAAAGTTTTCCCACTTTTACATAAAATTTGGTACTCACCGGTAGAACAAAGTTTGCGCTTCTAAATGATATGCCACATGTTACGGTTTGTTCTTGATCAAACGCGTAAAGATGCGCCAAAAAATGGCGCGAGCCAGTGCCATTTAATTCGTTACAACCTAATAGTTTCATGCTAACATCAGCGTCGGCTCATTCCGATGTACGGATGAGTACCGACGGGTTCCAAGAGATGTGGATGTTGTGTTCGATCAAACAGCGGCGGTGGTGAAATGGTGTGGAGCGTTCCCACCCGGTGATCAGGAGGTGTGGGTTCAAGTCCCGCCTGGCGCTAGAGTTTTGACCGCAAGAAGACAACGCTGCAATAAATAATTCATTGGATTTTGTTTGCATCAACAGTAAAACTCTTTCTAAAAAATATTTTTGAGAGCGGTTCTGAAGCACTAATCGGCGGAAAGGCGCACCGTAGTGGAGTCTAATGAAGTGCCGTCCGTCGCGCGTTCTCTGAACAGAAATGCTTGGTTTGTATTTTCCGCCCAGGTCAATCAAGCCTTCAATTCCAACAGGGCTACTAAATTGACATCAGACTCGTCTGAGAAGGATAAAGCATGGATTTGTTTATCAGCTGGGCACCGCAAGTCATTTTGTAGGCCATTCAATTCACCTCCATGACATTCCTTAAAAGTAGATTGAATAACATAGGGCACACGTCAGAAGAGGAAACGCAGCACTAAATGGGAGAGACAACGCGATTATTAAAATTTTAAGAGAGAAACAACTTCCTTTGTTTGAAAGAGCCGGAAACCCGCTGACAATAAGAAGCTTGCGTTTTGAAGAAAAATGTGCAAATCATGAATGGGACGTAAAACCTCCCAATCTACATGTAGTTCTAGGATTTCAAAAAGGAGATCTTTTCAACACCAACTCTAGTTCTAGAAGATAGGAGAGAGTAAAATTAAGAAACATCGACATCCATGATTTCTGACAGCATTTTTATGAGCACAAACATCGCCAATGATCCTTCGGGATTCCGTTGTGTGCAGATTGAAATCGCTGTTATTCATGTTCGATAACATTTAACATTTATTGATTGCTCATATCGTATGTGATGTAACGGTAGAACCAAGAAGAAACTATCACCGGTAATCATACAACGTAACAACAAACAAAACAGAATACAAAAACAACACAAATTAAGCGAACATAACTACAAAAAAAGGTAAAGAAATGAGAGCCAAGGAGAGAACACTGCTACAACACTAACTCTGGAACTGCTACCAAATCACTTCAAGTGTTTATCAAGAACTTTCTTAAAGCTATTGAGATAGTGGCACACTAGAATACAGGAACCTTCCTGATCAAAGCATAATTTTTCGAGCGTAATTATCCTGAATCTTCTTCGTAGTGCATTACGCAATCTGCAAGGGAGTTGAAAAGCGTTTTTGCATTTATAGTTTAAACGGTGTACAAGCAAGGATGATGTTACTCCAGTTCAATTGACCAAAGTGGCAAAAGACCTGCTTTTGAGGGCCTCATAAAAAAGAGAGCGTGGAAGCTGCAGCTGTCGACGAGTGATCGCCTCAGTGACCACTTTGTATACACCCAACTTTACCGGATTACTGCATCGCATTTACGTGATCTTGCGTAAGACACCACTCGACAGTCAGTTACCGCCGTTACCCAGGCACTTGATCCTCTTTTCAGGCTTCGCTCCGTCAAGCCGCTAATGCCTCGACGTTGTCTTGGCTGTCGATGAGCCGCATGAGGGGAAAGGAGTTCAGCCGATCAACGCCAGCTTTGGGCTAATGCCGAAAAGGCGACGAGGGCTGTGCCGCAGCAGACTCAATCATATCCGCAGCAATCGTACGTCGTGACGACTGACTGTCCTGTCTCCTGTTGCTCGCCGGCCAACGACAATACTGCCTCTTGCTGTGCGTTTCTTTTCCAATTGTTTCAAAATGTTCATGGGCACTTCTAGAATGTTGAATGTGATAGCGTACTGGCGTTGAACGAAGAAACTTTATAATACTAGGAATATACTAGGAAAACTAAATAGGACTGTATGTCCGAATGAATAAGGCTAATAATGTAGCATAAAGTATAATGTGCGGTATAATATAACGTAGTATAGTAAATGTAGGACTAATAATACCACCATTTATTTCTTTTAACATAGAACCTGGCAAACATAGTCTAAAAAAGACGTCAGACGCTTAGTTGGAAGGAGAGATGCAAACAGTTCTCATCCAACAAAATAGGTATAGGTTGCGACTTAGATGAGCTTGTCGCCTGCGGCCAGATTTATCAGCGATACAGCTGGTATCATCTCACCGTGGATTCACCATACCGGTCTACGTAGTATATGATACAGAGGTACAGATATACAGACAGGACAACCGATGCATCGTTACCGGCCGGTGAGCGGTTAGTGAATCGGGCTCCTGGTAGGAATACCACCTGACACTTTGAAGATGCGGCTTGTCAGGAACCGCATATAGGGCCAACCGTGTGTGACCCCTTATTGTATGTTTTGCCCCCGGGGAAGCTGGGTAAATGCAGTAAGAGTAGGACCATCTATTTAATCTCTTGCGACGCCTTTGGCGACAAACACGTTGGAGAGACGGAGCGACCTTTCCACATTCGGGTCAAGGAAAACCTGCAGGGCAAATTTAAATCGCGGCTCCGGAATGCATGCTGGGGAAGACTTCGAGATTGTGGTCAGAATTTTGGGGCTTAAATCCGACATCACTGCGCGAAAAACACTGGAGGCCTTTTGGACTCATTTTTTCCAAAAATTAACCGGAAAGAGGAATGTCGTGCGATGATCACCAGCAAAATTTCTCAGTTTTTGGGACTCTGTGGGCTGACTTAGCTCTAGTTTATACTTGCGCCGCCACGCGGCACCATGACCGCCATAGATATCGATTTTTCGCGCCGCGATCTCGACCATAGTGCCGCGCCACCCAGCGGCGCAAGTATAAACTACGGCTTAGACCTGTACCGACGTCTGATCTGGGTGCATGCGAGTGCAGTCACTGCCCTATATAAACAACAACCTCCAAATACAGTTAATCACAAACTAAAATACCGACTGCCTAGCTAGTGATCAGCCATCAACGTATGTAGATCCACCTAAGGTCGGTTTTTTGCAGTCGATCTCTCGTGTTTACTAAGTGGTACGCAGTACTTCGTTGGTCTTCCTGTAAGTAAGACTTTGTCGAGGGATTTGGTCGTGCAACTTTGTGAATGTTCTGTCTCATTTAAGCTCTTGAAGAAGGAAAATTTACCGAAACATCGGCCAATCAAACGATTTGCCAATCTCGTGTGGCTAGATCAACCTCAACAAACAACAAACACCGATGCCGTGATTCAACGGTAGTCGCAAGTGTAGATACAAGATAGACCCATTAACGGAGAAATTCAGGAGGAGGCATAATATGCTTAGCTCTTCAAAATCTGTATTGAGTAAATAATTTTAGTTGATTCGAAGTGGGAGTTCAACAGCTCACACTTATATAAACGTTTCCACTTCGCAATTTTTAGCGATGTGCTAGAAAAATAAAGCTCATAGAGCAGGAGAAGGCTTGAAGCAGAATATCTAGCAGTGGTTGTTTTTCACACAATTTTGGAGAAAAGCAATTTTAACATCTACACTAAAGGGGCAGCCAACCGGCAAGATTTCGGAGACGATTCAGCACGATCGACCATATGCACACCATTACGAAGCTCATCGAAGTATCGCGAGAGCACAGGCCCTACGTTCACCGACCTGAAGAAGGCACTCGACTCTGTCGAAACTGAAGCGGTCATCGAAGCCCATTTACACAGGACGTTTCTTCTCAGTACATCGGAGTCATTCGAGAGCTGTACAGTAGATTCACGACCAAGATCTCACCATTCTACAACAACGTCGTCATCATCGTGAAGAGAGATCCGGCAAGGGTGGATCTTAGCATGTCGAATTTCAAATATATTTCTTTCAATTAATTACAAACTAATAAGTAATAGCGTTTTTATTTCCTTTAGATGTATGGGGAATCTACTTATTATGCACAATTCGGCTAATAACGATATAAGCAACATTTTAGGCACAGTTTATAACAAATTATTTCAATTGGAAACATTAAAAGCAAAATGAAAAATGAAAAATGAAATGAAATATGCAAAATATAAAAAGTGAAAAAATGCAAAAATGTATATTGTATCAATTTGGAAAAGGTAAAAGTGGCGAGAAGTGTAGACTCCAGACTTTACCTGCTGCTCCCCAATGCTCCACAGGTTGCTTGCTAGTGGAGCGCTTTAACCCAGTCCGAAACAATGCTCGAAAGACACGGCAAAAGCATTCTGGATAGTGAGTATGGACCTAGAGTTCTGCCCAGTCGAACAATATTTTTTAGCTTGAAAATAAGGGCTTTCTAGAGCTACAACCCGTCCAAGTTCGTAGATAGTTTCCTAGGCGGCTAGAAAAAAGCAGGAAAGTAAGTCAGCCGCCGAAATGGTGGCCTAAATTTACGTGATTCTTGGCTATAATATTTGGTCACGTTTTGAAATAATTTTTTGTGTGCTCCATTTCCCAATATCAGCCGGAGGGATAAGGTAAGAAGCTGTAGGAAGCGCCGCGGTTGCTGCGACACCGGGCGAGCATTTCCTTTCCCAGGATGTTGCGCCATGTTCTGTATTGTCCTCTTGGTTTTCGTTGTTTCAGGAAATGGGTCACGGATTTCTCGACAATGCCAACTTCATCGGACCAACGATCGTCCCCTCTCGCGAGAACGCAATCCGGGCGAATCTGGGTGGATTCATGAGTACGGTACTGTTTATCGTTGTCTTTGCACGTTTCGGGGTTTCTTCGACGGGCAGTGGAGGGCTGCCGATGGAGAATCTCTCTTAACTCCATCCATGCACTTTCTATGAATTGAATCTTCGAGGAGGTGCTGCCTGTGATGAAGGACCGCAGGCTGCCATCCAGCAAAGAATTCCTAACTAGAAGGGCAGCCATTCTAAGGTGAATCGTTGCATGTGCCCTACATGAAAGCACGGATCTATCCTGGTTTAGAAGGTCAACCGTAAAGAGTCAGTGCCAAGGATGTGCGGAATTTCCGTTTCCGTGTTCCGAATTCCGGTTTCCGGCCATTTTGAGTGTTCCGTTCCGTTCCGTGTTCTGCCTGTTTTTGGACCGGAAGGCGGAAACGGAAATGGGCACTGTTCGACGCTAGATTTCTATTGAACACAATCTGCTTATCAATTAAAAAGGGTCTTCTTCATATAATTGTGAGAGAAATACTGTTTGACAACTTCAGTATCAATATTCTTGAAATTGGTTAGACTACCAAAAAAGCACTCAAAAATAACAAACTGGGTGCGGGGCAAAATTAGCGTGCCACAAAGGCTATGTATGTATTGTATGCTAAGAAAATGCACTCATTATTTGAATGACCATAAAATTTTCGATCCATTAGTTACAAATAGCTAAAAAAACTTTGTAAGCATATGTAATGTAATAGCGCAGTGTAATGAAACAAAGGGTTCAGTAGAGGTTGTGCCATGCGGTTTTCTGCTCCAAGATTGCATCAGTGTTCCTGATCGAAGGTGTAAATTTCATCTTTTAATTTCGTTAGGTGTTACGTTCATCCATATGAAGTTATGCAATGTATTTTTTAATGAATCATTACGACTATCTACAGGAGAAGCTATTTTGATTGATAAGAGTGACTTTTTGAATTCTGACATAACTATTGCTTCGAAAACCATCTAGGAGCTGTCCAGGTGTGTCACCTTGGGCGTCTTGGGCGGGGAGTTCCAGGCCGAAATGGGCTGAATATTCCTGTGGAAGTGTGGACCCACCATAACTGAACAGTCTCCAGTTGTCATCTTATTTTAGTTCCCAGAATGAATTCTGAGTACTAGCTTCGGTGACTGTAATGTAACAACTAATGTTGAGTATGAAGATATCTGTGCAGTCACCACGTCGTCCATGATGCCACAGGTTTCCAAAAATTTTGAGAAACCTCTTTCCTGGTTGGAAGAGAAGATGATCTAGGTGACTACTTCAGTTTTAGACTTCACCCCAGTCATTTTTTAAATGCGGGTCTGTAAGTAGCCTCAACTGGTTATTTCAGTTAAGGTTCAGAAAATTGCAGCATCAAAAAAGTCAGCGAAAAACCCGTCGCAGGAACCAGATATGGAAACAGCAGAGAGAATGCATGCAGAAATAGTAAGATAAGACCCTAAATTAGTTTTCGCTTATTGCTCTAGCCATAGCTAAAAGGTTATCATAGCAATATAATGAATTCCTGCCTCGTTATGCTATGTTATGATAAGGATGGGCATGAATCTGTGGAGGATTCTGCTGCTCGCAAAGTTCTGAGCAAGAAAAGTGCAATAGAAGCCGCCTCTGACGCAGTTTCAGATGCACTTTAAAAAAAAACGGCGAACATGTGTCATTTCCGTTTCCGCGGTTCGTATTCCGGTTTCCGGCCATTTTTGAGCGTTTCCGTTCCGTCTTTCGTCTTCCGCTTTTTCCAGAAAAATGTCCTCACATCCCTGGTCAGTGCTGTACGTCATCCCATGCCACACAACCATATCTCTTAAATTTAAAGGAAAGCCCCAATATCATAAGGCAGCGGCTGAAGCTCTCGTTAAAGCTTAAGCAAAGGTTTGGAGACGCAAATCAGAATATGCTCTTCCTGCATCCGATTAGAAGAGATCCTGGAAGCAACGCTACGTACTAGTGTGCTGATTCAAAGCCAGTAACGCTCACTCCAATGAACTACGGCTACAACGTAGAAATCGTTTTTTTTCAACACCAATGTCCTCTAGATGAGATGAACAAGGAGGTCGTCGAGTGCAGCTAAACCAAAGCACTCGATCTATTCATTTACTTATTTATGCACAAAAGTGCGCCATTCAAAAAGACTAGCAGAAGACGACACAAAACAGTGGCCTAACCGAAGTGCGACAAAAAGCAACTACTCATGGATTTCATGTTAACATGTCGAATTCCTAGGGCTCGCTTCAAAAGAAAAGAAAGCAGTCTAGCAGAAATGTAACCATTTCGGGAAGGAGAACTACATTCTTGCAGACTGCGCGGGTGACAAAGACTTATGGGTGCTCGTTGTTTATTTATTTATTGTGATGAATGTCCATGCAGGCAGAACTATTTACAATCAGCTGTACAAAAAACACGACGAGATATACACCACCAGAATAATAAAGCATACGGTTCAAATCAGTTTCATTAAGCCTCAATTGGCTGGTATCTATCAAGACCGTTTCTATCAAGACTATCAGCTTAACTGGTTCCATGCTGATATCAGCGGGCAGCTCATCCCGGATACGGGTGGGTGCTGATCGGTCCCACGAGGTGTGGATGTTGCGTTCGATCAAACGGCGCCGGTGGTGTAATGGCGTAGAGCATTCCCGCCCGGTTAGAGGGAGGTGCGGGTTCGAGTCCCGCCTGGCGCTAGAAGTTTTGATCGCAACAAAACATCGTTATGACAGCTCACAACCTCGATACCAGCCAATTGAGGCTTAATGAAACTGATTTGAACCGTTTCTATCAAGACCATCAGCTTAACTGGTTCCATGCTGATATCAGCGGCCAGCTCATCCCGGATACGGGTGGGTGCTGATCGGTCCCACGAGGTGTGGATGTTGCGTTCGATCAAACGGCGCCGGTGGTGTAATGGCGTAGAGCATTCCCGCCCGGTTAGAGGGAGGTGCGGGTTCGAGTCCCGCCTGGCGCTAGAAGTTTTGATCGCAACAAAACATCGTTATGACAGCTCACAACCTCGATACCAGCCAATTGAGGCTTAATGAAACTGATTTGAACCGTTTCTATCAAGACCATCAGCTTAACTGGTTCCATGCTGATATCAGCGGGCAGCTCATCCCGGATACGGGTGGGTGCTGATCGGTCCCACGAGGTGTGGATGTTGCGTTCGATCAAACGGCGCCGGTGGTGTAATGGCGTAGAGCATTCCCGCCCGGTTAGAGGGAGGTGCGGGTTCGAGTCCCGCCTGGCGCTAGAAGTTTTGATCGCAACAAAACATCGTTATGACAGCTCACAACCTCGATACCAGCCAATTGAGGCTTAATGAAACTGATTTGAACCGTTTCTATCAAGACCATCAGCTTAACTGGTTCCATGCTGATATCAGCGGCCAGCTCATCCCGGATACGGGTGGGTGCTGATCGGTCCCACGAGGTGTGGATGTTGCGTTCGATCAAACGGCGCCGGTGGTGTAATGGCGTAGAGCATTCCCGCCCGGTTAGAGGGAGGTGCGGGTTCGAGTCCCGCCTGGCGCTAGAAGTTTTGATCGCAACAAAACATCGTTATGACAGCTCACAATAAAGCATACGTTTGCGTGATGGAAGAATATAGACAGCATCATACGGTATATGTCGCGTAGGTGTTCAGCATTGGTAGGTGAGAACGTATAAACCAATCAGACCGCATTAAATAGGCATGCCAGTCAGAGAGAGAAAGAGAGAGCAGTTGGTGCCCTGATGGGCTGGTATGTGTTCGGTCTGTGCTCTGTTGGGTTATCATTGGCTGGCGCCTCCCACCTACCAATGCTGCCCACCTACGCGACATGTACCCAGACCTGTTGCGCTTGAGCTTCTGAATTGCTGTAAAGCGCAGATACCACTATGTTCAAACTCTTCTGTGCTGTGAATGTCCTTAGGTGGAGTATTTATTGGTCTGATGCTTGGACTGTCTCAAGGTTTAGTGAGGCCTCAAAATGGTTCAAGGTTTTATCTTGGCCACTACCAACCCAAAAACAGAAGCACATAGAGAAATCGCATATTTTATCCACTGCTTCCCGTATTGGTGGATTGAAGATGTGTAAGGTTTGTTCTTTCTCGCAATATAGACACGTTTATTTTTTGCCAAGTCGTTGAACCCAAGGAGCAGGGCGTCCTTGAAGTCACAATGGAATACGACACATCACGAGTTTGGGGGTCTTGTACACTCGCGACGACTCTGCTTGCAAGCGACTCCAAGTGCAGTAGAAGTGACGTTGCTTGATGCGAGGAAGATAGGGGTTCTGTTCTTCTGCGCCGTTGCATTTATGCATTTCGACTGACTGGCTGACGTCTATACCATTTTCAGACGTTTTCTTTCTGCGCATTTTCTAGCTGTACGCTGTGGAGGGTACCTTTCTTGCGACTTGTTTATTACTGACCGGATTCTTAACCACAACGTCTTCGTCAACTTCAAGTTGACGTGCTTCGAACTCCTTGAGTATGTTGGCTTTTGACTTGCAAAAACGGGACAACATCCTTGAGGTAGATGTCGAAGCTGCGAGTAGCTGAAGGAGAACGGATTTGTTATAATGACATTGAAGGTGGTGTCGCTGGTATACATGCGAGGAGCCTGTAGCTTTTATACGCTGCCCGATTGTGACCAGAGCTTCTGTTTCATGCACTTTGGGCCTGTGCATCACTGGTGTTGAACGTTTATATGTCGTTGAGTAGCTTTCTCATTGCCATGTGGTTAAAAACCGGTCAGTAATAAACAAGTGACAAGAAACTTCTTCTTGGCGTACAACTGGAAAATTAGGCTAAAACATCTGAAAATGGTATAGATATCAGAACCGTCCAACTCTCAACCAATCCTATGAAATGCAAAAACGCAGCAGAGCAGGAGAATCGTTCCCCCGACCTCCCACCCATGAAACAACGTCTCTATCCACTGCGCTCCGAGCCACTTGCCGGGCGCACACTACCCACGAATTCTATTGTACCAGACTCCCTACTCCTTGGCTTCATTGACTTGGCAAAAAATGAACACATTTTTACACTAATTGAGGGTGAGGATTCTCCATACGACTCGCTCCCACCGTTCAGACATACGCTTCAGACCCTTCCCTTCTAAATAAAATCTGTAAAGACTAATGCCGTCATAAATGTAGCCTGCTTCAGCCCTGCTTACGTTTAGTTATGTCTAATTACACTTGTCCTCTCAACCCGTGTGGATTGGTTTCGTGTTTCTGATTTGATTCTGTGATTTGTTTTGTTTCTAAGCGTCGCCGTAACTACCTGTTT
>CANDYH010000791.1:0-20964 GCA_947396885.1 Heligmosomoides polygyrus polygyrus | reverse complement strand
TATGACGAAATTAGAGTCCTCCAAAGCGGAGGCATTTTCTTAAAATAACAACCCTTAAATTGTCGGATCCTTTAAGGAAGTAGATCATTGTGATCGTGAAATACTAGGGAATCCAGAGAACTATCTGTGACTATGTATATAATGCAGAAACTAGGCTTTAAAGGGCCGAATCTGTTCCTTCATTAGCCACTTGGGAGCAGTGGGTGTAATTATCTCCCGCGAGCACAGGGGTCAGCCGCGCCGGGCAGAAATTAGGTCGCTGAACTACATTTCAGATGCTCGCTATGCGATTTTCAGCTCATCGGGAAGAGAGCTCGGTGCTGATCCCGAATATGTGTTTCAATTTACAATGCGGTCAATTTGAAGAGCGCTACAGAAAAGCGGCGGAAAAGGCGGTTTTTTTCGCTTTTTTCGCCCAATGACCAAAAGTTAAGGCCGATATTGTACAATTGCTGCCACTAAGTAATATGCATTGAATTATGGTACATCTGAACTAAACAAAACACCACTCTCCGTCTTTCTTGCTAATATTCTCAAGTTCATCAACAATCATTTTAATAACTAGGTCGACACCATCAGAACCATCCATAGGATATTAGTCTATTTAAAATAATAATATAAGGGAACGACCACAAAATATAGGAGGCAACAATCTTAAAGTTTTTTCAACGGATATCACCAATATGTTTACCAATTTATCCTACTGCAAAATTTCTAACAATATGAGATTGTTAGAAATTTTGCATTGTCATTATTGTCATCATAGTATTAGATTGTCAACGATTGTTTTAA
The DNA here is from genome assembly GCA_947396885.1 of Heligmosomoides polygyrus polygyrus. Lineage (NCBI taxonomy): Eukaryota > Metazoa > Nematoda > Chromadorea > Rhabditida > Heligmosomidae > Heligmosomoides > Heligmosomoides polygyrus. Next base: position 20,172 of record CANDYH010000791.1, on the reverse strand, counting down.
ATGTTAACAAAAATTCGTTGTCTAGTTTGTTTATAATAAAGCTATATCCCCTTACACTCTAATAAATAAAAGCATTAAATATTACACTATACACGATATAGTTCATTTTGAAGATTCCTCATTTTGAAGATCTTCTAACAAGGAGAGCCTCCAGACTGGCAGCGAACTTTTGCGATACATTTTTTTTATTTTCACAGGATGTAGGGTCCCGTGCAGGGAGTCCAAAATCATAGTTAGTTTTTTCGGAATGCTCTTCTGTGGTTGAAAAAAGCGCTGCAGCCCCCACAGGATGTGGTCGGTTGGCGTAGGGGGTAGTGTTGTAGCTTCCAAGTGAAGGGTGGTGGGTTAGACTCCCCTTGTGCTGGTGTTTTTGCGTTTTGCGATTTTCGTCAATGGGACCCTTTATCCCCATTTCCAACACATCTCTGAACAAAAACACGTCGTTTACGATCGTTCAGCTTTTTGAAAGCGAAAAGATGAGAATTTTTGACTTTCAGGTTAGGCAGGTCAAAAACTGATGCCAGGTTCGCGATCAGCACCCAAATAATCCCCAAGTTTGGGCGATATTGGTGCTTCTGACCTCATCACCCTCACTGGAGCCTTGGCCTAGAGCGGGCTTTGCACCTCGGTATTCATGGTCAAACAAGGGCGGTCATTGAGGTGTGAAGCCATTCGAAGTGGAAACCAATTGAATACGTTAAGCGGTGGAGGGCTACACAGAAGGTAAAGTATCAGTGCTACTACGTCCTTTTTTCAACGGATGGTAGATAGAAGCGTAGATGTTCAGTTTGTAACCAGTGTGTTTGGCTTACATGCTTTCTTGCAATCTTCTTTCATTGTTGAAGAAGTTGGTACATCATTGGCTATTCTTACCAGTTGGTTACTACATTTTTGACTTCATCCATGTGAATAGTATAATAGAATCTGCTATCTAAAAACTCATCTTGAAGCAGCTTGACTGTTCTAAAATCAAAAGAGGCGATGCACTGTACTAGCTGGCATCAGTTTTGGACTTGCTTAACCTGGAAGACAAGAATTCTCACCTTTCCTCTTTCAAAGAGCTCGATGAACGTAAACAATATGTGTTGCCATGTTTTTGTTCAAAAATGTGTTACAAATGGAAATGAAGGGTCTCACTGACAATAAATCGCAAAACACAAAAGCACCTGCATATAGGAGAGTCGGACCCACAGCCACGTTTCTGTGAAACGACAACACCATCCACTGCGCCAACCAACCTCATTCCTTGGGGGCGTTATGAACATCATGCTCACGTCTTCACACGCTTTTTTGAGCACAAAAGAGCATTCCGAAAAACTAACTATGGGTTGCGACTTTCCACACGGGACCCTACATCCTTTAAAAATTCCACCGCAAAAACTCACCGGAAGCTTTCGTTGAAGTAACAGATACTGTAAATCCATTTGTCTATTTAAAGGTGGGAGAACCGCAGAGTAGCAATGCTAGTGACGACCAATTTATAGTCTATAACAGTAGCGCTAATGATATTTATAACGGAACTATCAACGCCTATAATAATGTCTTCAACTTAGACATTACCTATGACAACGGCTTATTGTGCAACTATTTAGAAAAATGAAAGTACGAAAACAAAGACCTCAAGATTGCCGCAATAGATTTAGTAAGCTTTATAGTAAGACAGATTCTTTTATCTTTGTATCAAGAGATTTCCACATTTCGATAACAATCTTCCACCTAATATTAAGAAAGCTACGATTTATGCAGAAATTCTAGGAATTGCGCTTGTAGCTTTAAAGAGGGTTTTGAAGCTGGACTTTTGCATACTAAAAGGCAACTGTCCGAGTTAGGTTATGACAGTACTTTTTTCAGTTTCTCGCCATTTAAATGCATTCATAAAAAATATATCCAATATAAATGCGATATAGGCTATACCTATTAGGTTGTCCCATAAGTCCCCGCCGTTTTTTTCAACGATTCACTGCAGATTTCGCCGGCGGTCTCTTGCATAGTGCTGCACAGCTTTCGAAAGAGAATTATTTGTTCTATCAGAGCATGCATTGTATTTCTTTTTTCATCACGAATTTTGTCAATTTTTAGGTTGTTGAAGTAAAAAGTGAAACGTAGCCATTTGCGCACCTGTTCTCTTCGCTTAGGTTTGTAATTTTTTTCGCAGTTTTTACAGCACTTGGAAGATAATGTTCTGCACTACAAGAATATAAGTAGGTCCTATTTTCTCACTTGCCCTTTATTGATTTTTAGGTCATTAAATTGGAAGTTCGACTTTTCTGTCCGAATTTTTGCCAAAACTCCGGTTCTGTGCTTGGACTTTTTTGCTTGATGTTATATGTCGTTCGGAAGAAGATGTCTTGCTCAGTATGAAATTGTGTCGCGTTTATTGGCTCGCGTTGATTTCTGTCGAATATCAACAACTGAAGAAGGAGAAGGAGTTGTTGGTGAAGACGATTTTTCTCTTTTTTGCATTTTGTTGAAATTTAGCAGAAATCGATAAACGCGTCAAATATTCTTATAGCGCAAGACATTTTCTTTCGAATGACATATAACACCAACCCAAAAAGTCCAACCACAGAGCAGGAACTGTCGGCAACCATGAATAACCATCCTCTTTCGGACGTCCCAATTTGATGACCTAAAAATCAAAAAAGGACAAATAAGCAAATAGCTTTAACACATATTCTTATAGTAAAGAACATTGTCTTTCAAATGCTGTAAAAAACTGCGCAAAAAATTACAAACCTAGGCGGAGAGAACAAGTGCGCAAATGGCTACTTTTTCACTTTTTCACTTTTCACTTCAACGACCTAAAAATTAATACAATTCATGATGAAAAAAGAAGTGCAATACATGTTCTGATAGTGCAAATCATTTTCTTTCGAAAGCTGTGCAGCGCTATGCAAGAGACCGTCGGCGGAATCTGCAGTGAATCTTTAAAAAGGGCGAAGACTTATGGGACAACCTAATATATTCAAATAAAGGACCCCTTATATAAATGATTAAATTAGTGTTGTTTTCATTAGTTTATAACATTTATCAAATTTTAAATTCTAACACATATACTACAAAAACATACTCCCTAACCTATTGATGCTCGTGGTGGTTGACTGGAAGGCGCTTGGTGATTGGAGGTTCACCTTTTAATTATTGGTTGATTTTCTTGTTCCATATTAACTAACCCCTTTTCTACCATTCTTTTTTCTCTTTTCTACTAATCCATTACCTTACCGAAGGTGGATCTTCTCGTTGAACCACGTCGCGCTCTCCGTGCAATTGCTGCGAGTAGTTGTGTCTATTTTACTTTTCTGCTACCCTTCCTACTACTGCTGATGCTCCCAGTGCTCATGCTTATGCTCTTTATGTTTTCATTCAAGATGTTTTTTTACTTCTGGCGGCGTTATTATAGCATTAATTTTATAACATCCAAAGCTTACCTCTGGGTTTAATTGTGTTCGTCGCGTCCAACGTCAACAGAAGTTGTTCAAGTTAGTTTACATCAGCATCTACTCCTTCTTTCTTCTCCTCCGTCACTGATGGCCGCAGGGGAAGGACTCTGTCTGCTTGGTCTTTGTCTAAGGGCCATTGCGAAACGAAAACCAAACAAATTCTTTGTTTTCCATACTTTTATAATTAAAGTAACTTTCACATTTGTGTGGCTTTACTCTTTTATAATTCACACACCTTTGTAAGGGTTCAATGAGGATTCTGAATATGACTATTTTTATGAATGCGGGCCATTTTGAACAGGGCAAATTTCGCAGAGTTGCCGACAACGTCGCCATGAGGAATATTTTTGTAAGTATATCAAGATTGGAATAACGTAAAAATTATCTGGATTTCTGAACTCTACTCGATGGTCCCAAACCAGCGGTTTGCTCGGATTTCCGGAATCTCGGCTCTCAACGATTCCGATGTTCCGTGGTTCCGACGTTGCAGACGCCAAACCCAACACCAGCTACGTGTTTAGGATTGTACCATGTCATAATGTGATAATCCGAGCGTAATCTGGCCTGGGGTGTAACTGAACTCTGTATTCTAGACTACTACCAGTTACTAGCATGGAAAGACTCGGAAAAGAAAACCGAAACTAACCAACATTACAAGCAGCCGAAATGCAGACGTCAAGTGACAACTTCTGCCTCAAGTGCAAGCGCTTATCTGATTCCTTTGATAGCTTCATCGGTTACGCCTTATCAAACTGCACTCTAATAATTACTGACAAATCGCATGCCAACGGCTAAAATCTGTTATTGACCAAATGACGTTTCATATGTACAAAATGAGTGCCAGAGCGCGAGTGGAGGCGGCGAGCAGGAGGTTGACGCAGCACGTGCAGCTGCCTGGACGCCCTCGAGCAGGCGATACGAACGCCACCACCCGGAAATTTCTGCAATGGAAAGGTGAAAATTTATGCTCATGTTTTTACTGCACTCTGTAGGCAAACGCGACTGGAGCAGTCGGAATAGTTCAATGCGCTGAGTGGGGAAGGGACGTCAGAAACTGCTCCGCTTCTCATTTATATCCTCGTCTTGATAAGGTTCGCTTGTAGTTCCAATTTCAACATTTCCAAATTCAAGAATTTTAGATTCGCCCCGTGTTATTGTCATGATGTCGCCAGCAAAACGCAGTGTTTCCACTTTGATTTCCACTCGTACACCTTCCCATTTAAAAGCTTGTATGCTTTGGCGAAATGAAAAGCATAAGAAATACATTATAACCTAAGCATATGGTTTCATGATATTGGTGAAGTTGCTATTGAATTATGAGGTCTTGGGCGGATTCTAGCTGTAAAGTTTCCGTATTAGACCTAGTCGAAAAACTTTATCAGATCTATGAACGTATGACATTGTGGCTAGGATGGTTGAATACATAGAACGTGGATGTGGGCGATCGCGTTGAAGACTTTACGGAACGCCGCTTGGTTCTTTTTGTTGATCTTGCCGTCGGTCCAACACAACTCACGACGACTTGAATGGAGAAATTTGTAGACTGCAGTCAGCAAGCCACTATAGGAGATATAGGCGATCCACAAACACCTAAAATTTTAAGCCTTCCCTGATTCGAGAAGCGAAACCGTGAGTGAAGTGAGAGTGACGTAGCCGCACCTAAAATTAGGGAACCACAGAGACGCTGGATAGCCAATAAGGGGGTAGATGTGTGGAGAAGGATTTCCATGCGAGAAGGGTATCACCTCGCTACGCTACTACATTTCCGTTAACCACTTGGTACAGTCATTGTTTGTTTGGGTTCCTATGTCGCATAATTTTTTGGTGTTAGCACATTGGATGTTGTCGTGACTTTCGTCTCGACTCTTCAAGGACGCAGAGTCTCTGCGCCCTCATGGTCCCGCCGCACACGCCTGTCGAATACGCAGCCTCGATTCGCTGCGACGGAGTACGGAGTATGCACGCGCACGCGGGCGCTACTTCTCTCGTCTGCCGCCGCCCCGGACGGTCGTGTCCGGTCGTCCTCTCTCGTCAATATCCGCTGGACGTCGCAGAAGCCGGAGTGAGCCGATTCCATCGCAGCACCGAGGAGCGCAGAGCCGAGGTGGAGGAGGATCTGCCCTGGCATGGACGCCAGGAGGAGGTAACCGCAGGTGCGAGGCGAGGAGCACCGCCTCGTGGGCACACGCCCCAGGCAGGACCTCGCCGGACCCTAGCGGGCTGCTGTTGTGGATTCCCCTAGTGAGTTAGGCAGGTGGTTGCGTGACTCGTAGTCATGTGTGTGTGTTTTATGAGGTAGTACTGTGTAGATAGTAAGCCTGTATGTCTATCTCATGTCTGTGGAAGTTGCGGGAAGACGGGTGAATTCCAATACCTTTATTGATCGCAATACTATGTGAGGAGAAGGGAAGGCGCAGAGACGTGCGGGGGAGTCGGCGCAGAGTCGTAGAGCGCTCAGGGAGCTAAAGTCCATCGCAGCATCGACCCAATGGTACGGCTGAGGCAGCAGGGCCCATGTAGTTGGGTTCCGCGTTGGTGGAAAGGGAAGAGCATTAGCGTGCCGTAAGACCCCGCCGGTCTGCCACACACGTAGCCTCGGGTCTGGACCACCGTTACCGACGCCGGTGGCGGCCAGCCCGGGGTACGACATGGTGCATCGGACTGGGGTTGGGCGTGTGGAAACACACGTCTGGCCTTAGTGATCGGACCTTCAGCGCGCTGTCGCAGTACATTGGCCTAGGTAAGCAGTGGGTGCGCGTAGTTTCTGGTGTAGGAACGTGCCGATATTCTCGCAGTGGCTACGAAGGGAAGCACCACTAGGGTATTGCCTTTTCCACCCCCGTGGCCTCCGAATCTAACCCTTGGAGCCTGTAGTGGCAGCAGCTCTCCTTGGGGACAGGCCCCGTTGGGTCTGAATCGCTGGGTCACGCCTGCAGGAGGGGGAGCGGGAGGAAACCCTTCCGGTAACTGTCGTTGTTGCGGATCCGAGCCAAGTGGTAGGCGTACTGGGCGAGGGTAATCCCCAGGCGGTAAGCGGTGATTTTTGCCACGTAGGTCGACGCCAGCATGCATATGGCCATTCAAGCAGTAAGACTGGTTATCAAAGCGCGCGTACATTTGCCATTCGGGACTAGGAGACTTCGCATTTCAGATTTTCGCATTTCACGGTTTACGGCATCTTCGGTCGGTGAGTTTAATTCCGCGGCGGTAAGGCATAAGACGGATGAGTCGACACCACGCACGTCGACGGTAAAAGACGTGTTAGTGCTCACGGATAGATCCCTGGTGACGCGGCTGGGAACCGGCCCAGAGCGCTTCGGGGCCCGATAGGGACGTTCCGTCCGCAACTTCGATACTTAACCGGGCTGGAGCACTCCGGTCCGCAAGCGCTGCTTAGATATCGTGTAACACCTTCGTCATTCTCTACGACCCCATTAGTAAGCCTTCGCGTTCCGCCGTTCCATTCCTAACATCACTGGTTAGTTTCCATACACTCTCCCGCTTCTTCGCACGTTCTCTGTTCCTTTTGGTTAGCCATAGTTGGCCGACAACGTTTGTTCAGTGTCAACCGTTTCGAGTCGTGAGAAGGCTCCCGGCCAGGGCCGACTCGCGACAAGAACCTTCCCAGACATCGTTCGTTACAGATTTGGGTTCGACAGTTACCGCCTCCTGTCATGTTGCTCACGATGTGAACAGCATCCTCTAACAACGAAATCCTCTCCGAAGCCATGCAAGCCCTCGACGACAACGTCTCCGCTCCGCAGACGCCAGCGAACGAGGACAATGCGGCACGGAACTCGCAGGTACAAGCGCAAGGCCCACCCCAACCGCTTATGCAGTTGGACAAGCTTCCGCTTGAGTCGTTTTCTGGAGATATCACGCAGTTTCACAGCTTTTGGAGCGCTTTCGAGTTAGCCATTCGCAATAATTCCAGCATTCCACCCGTTTATAAGTTTCTGTATTTGCGAGGTTTGCTTAAAGGAGATGCACGCATAGTCTTGCAGGATTTAGATCCGGATGAGTGCAATTATGCTGACCTGGTCCAAGCGCTTAAGCGCAGATACGATCGTCCGCATAGGACACGAGCCAGGCTTCACATGCTATTGAAACAACTGCCAAAATCCGGACTCGCAGGATCAGAGCTTCGCGAGACATGGTTCCGCATCGCAGGACTTCTCCACGGACTACGCAAATTCGAAGACTTCAAGATGGTTCTTCCCATCCTTGAGTTAGTCAAGGGCAAATTCCCTCAGGAGATCCAGACAAGGCTTCATGACTTCGAGTTCCAGAAAGGAGAAGATTTCGACCTTGACGCAGTTATGGGCCATTTGGACAACATCATCGCGTCGAAGGAGAAATACGAAGATTCAACCATGCTCAACGAGGACTACGCCGTCCATGTCAATACGCCGCAGCGGGGAAGGACGAGAACGCCTTCACCGCGTAGACACGACACTAACATCTGTCACTTCTGCGATTCATCGGATCATGAAACATCGCAGTGTCACGTCAAGATCCCAGTGTTCGTTCGACGTAGACGGGTTCGCGCATTTACGTTCTGCTACAGATGCTTGCGCCAAGGACACTCCGTAACGACATGCGGACGCAGAACATGCCGACACTGTGGACATCCACACCACGAGCTCCTGTGTCGAGAACGCAGGAGCGGGAGATCGACTTCGCGTGACAGTTCCAGTTCGCGCGAAGATAAGCACAGTCGTTTTCATCGTTATCGATCGCCATCCAGAGATCGCTATCCCTCCAGAAGCCCATCCAGGAGCAGAAGACGCTCCAGGAGTTCGCCACACGATCGACATCATCGTTCACGCTCGTACGACAGATACGAACGCGGATTGCATAGGCGAGAAAGATCGCATTCGCCACGAAGACGGTATAGATCTCTATCCCCTCACGTCACATTCAAGTCCATCAGGGGACAAAGCTACTACGATCGCCCTAGGAGACCATTTTCGCGTTCACCTTCGCAGTACACTGTCTCGGAAACGGATCAAGAGTTCGAGCAAATCCAACAGACCTATCTGGCGCGTAGAACACCAAGTGCATACTTTTCAGGCCAGTGCGCTAGCCTCATGCTAGCAATAGCAAGAGCGTATGTCCGCGATTCTGACCGCCTCGAGGATGTAGTATTACTTCTAGACTCGGGAGCGCGGAACAGTTTTATCGCGACGAACGCAGTAACGCGTTTAGGGTTGCCTGTAGCGGATAAACGACAACGCACTTTCGTAGCATTTGGAGGTCAAAGAGTTTCAGAGATTTCAGGAGTTACGCAGTTGAGCCTTGTCGACTTGTTCGACGAGAAGCTCACGCTAACCCTTACGACTAAAGACGTTATCACTCTATCGCAGCGTCCACCTCATCTGTCAAGCGCAGACGTCGAGTTCATTCGACGAGAGAGATACGACATGCCATTGTGCCATTCTTGTGGTCCAGTTTTTCCAGACATACTGGCTGGCATAGACGCCTACTGGGACGTAGTAACATCAGATCCCCAGTAGAGTTACCATCGGGTATGTTTTTAACCCATTCCAGGTTTGGTACTGTCGTTTCAGGCGTACAGGATTTTCACGTGGATCGTCGTCACGACGACATCCCCATACGAACTCTGTCGCAGATACGCCGGAAGACGATAAAGCAATCGAACGGTTATGGTCGCTCGACTCGCTTGGCATAGTCGATGAACACCACCCCAACGCAGACACGGAACTGGATCAGCGCATTCTCGATAAGTCTTATAACACCCCTCAGCTTATCGATGGTTATTTGTATGTTCAATTTCCGTGGAAAGAATCTCATCCCAAGCTTCAGGATAATAAGCAGTTACCGTTTTGTCGTCTTGTAAGCCAGTTTAGGAAGCTTAGCCAGACACCGAAAGTTTGGTCGCAATACGCCAAGACGATCGAGGAACATCTCCGGGCAGGCTTCATTGAAGAAGTCCACGAACATCAGTTCGACGATCATCGAGTCTACTATATACCCCATCAAGCGGTATATAAAGAGTCATCGTCCACCACGAAATTACGAGTCGTTTTCGACGCATCGTCAAGGCAGAAAGGGGCTCCGAGCCTCAACGATTGTCTCCGTCAAGGACCGACTCTCTTACCGGACCTCGCAGGACTCTTACTTCGGTCAAGGCTTCATCGCTATTTACTCATCGCAGATGTCGAGAAGGCTTTCATCAAATACGCCTTCAGAAGTCCCAACGCGACGCGACGAGATTCCTGTGGCTGAAGGACACGAATAGTCCAGCTTCGGCGAGTAACTTGCGCATATTCCGGTTAACAAGGATACCATTCGGGGTTAACGCATCTCCGTTCATGCTTTCAGCGTCCATTCAGTTATACCTTCGTCGCAATTCCACCCAGTGGCGAAGTAAGTAGAACACAACACCTATGTAGACAACGTATTACTCGGTTCAGACACTTTCGAGCAGGCCATTAGGAAGTATCGCGCAGCCAAACACCTTTTCAGGCAAATGCAAATGAATCTTCGCGAATTTCTGTGCAACTCCGACGTGGTCAATCGCGCATTTTCAGAACAGGGTTCCATCTTGAACGCTAGCCATGCCACGTTGTTGGGTATCGGTTGGAATGCACGTAGGGACACGTTAAACATCCCGTTCAGAACCCTACACGTACAGGTGGTATCAAAGCGCACGGCGTTACGCGCATTAGCTTCCACGTACGATCAATTGGGTCTACTCACACCCTTCCTCTCTCCGTTCAAGGTCTTTATTCAAGACTTGTGGGCTAAACATCAAGGTTGGGATGACCAATTAGACCCTCAAGACAGCCAAAAGTGGTCGCAATTGTGCACAGCTATCCTGTCACCGTTACCAGCCATTCCTAGGTACATCTTGTCCGACTTCGCAGTACCATTAGCCGTAGAGCTATGCGTTTTTGGGGACGCTTCTAAGCGCTTATATGCTTCTGTTGTGCTTATTTGCTTTGCCGTACGCAGTCTGCAGTAACATCTCGTTTGGTCATGGCGAAATCGCATCTCAATGACACCAAGCCAGTCACCATTCCGCGTGCAGAACTGGTGGCAGCTTCAATTGGCACACGTTTAGCACAATATCTCGTCAAGCAGCTGAACGTTAAGTTGGCCGCAGTACATCTATTTTCAGACTCACTCATGACTTTGCACTGGATCCACTTGCAGAAGGGCTATAAGACCTTTGTCCGTAACCGTTTGTCAGCTATCCGCAAGGCGATGTCGACGTTCGAAGAGCAAGGCATCCGGACTAAGTGGTACTATGTCGCCTCGCAGGACAATCCTGCTGACTGTGCGACTCGTGGGTTATCCACGAACGAAGCATCCGGACACATTTGGTGGACAGGTCCGACATTCTTGTCGGAGCCCTGTTCTCGATTGCCTCACGTCGACAAGGATTTCGCAGAGACACCGATCGACTCTACGGACGACGAGGAAGACAAGGTGCACGTGAGTCTTAGCCATCACAACGTCTATAAGTCAGTCATACCATTCGCAAGTACCAATAGGTACACCAAACTCATTAACATCGTGGTTTACATCTTACGATTCATACGTATTCGGTTATTCAATCACGTTTCGTTAGCCGCAAAAGGGTCGTTAACAGCTCAGTTACCCTTCCTGGCAGCCATATCCTCTTCGGGATTAATAACGGCATCAGAGTTCGCAGCCAAAAAAAACGCTACTCGTGCTTGCGCATTATCGCGAGCAGGAACACGCTTTACAGAGGATAAATCTTGAGCGGTTTAATGCAAGCAGAGCCGACGACGGACTTATTCGTTGTCCGGCGCGCGTAGGACCTCGAGAAACAGCGCCAATACTGCTCTTGCCAGATCATAGGCTCACGTACTTAATCACGCTGCATCACCATCATGCACTATATCATTCTGGTGTATACTCCACAATAGCAAGCTCACGCAAAACCTACTTCGTTCCATCAATTCGTAGGTCAATGGCAAAAATACTTCGCACATGCGTTACGTGTAGGAAAGCCAACGCATTTCCGTATAGGTATCCAAACATGCCTAGTCTTCCAACGGAACGGATTACCCGTTCAAGACCATTTCAGGCTGTAGGCATGGATTATCTAGGTCCTATACAATTTCAAAGTGCACATACCACTGTTAGCAAAGCATAGGTTTGTCTAATTACCTGTATGTCGACAAGAGCAATTCATTTAGAACTAATCCTCAATAACACCGTTCAGGAGTTCTTGCTATCGTTTCGCAGGTTTTTAGCACGTAGAGGCACGCCAGACATTATCTACAGCGACAATTCCACAACGTTTCATGCCGCAGAGACAGCGATCACGGAAGTTATCTACAATCCCTCCACTTGGAAGACGGTTTCAGACTTCGTTTCCAGTCATAAGATCATTTGGAAGTTCATAACTCCACTGTCACCGTGGAAGGGAGGATTCTACGAGAGAATGGTCGCACTCTTCAAATCGGCATTCCGCAAGACGGTCGGCAAATCACTACTCTCCTTGGAAGCACTTCAAACGACCATCGTGGAGATCGAAGCAGACATCAACTCCAGACCGTTGACGCCTTTCAGGGAATCAGTCGTGTTTGCGCATATACTCAAGCCGATAGACTTCATCTCCCCGGAAGTAAACATTTAGCTTCCACCAGTTTCGCAGCTTCCAGACCAACACCAAGACGCTTCTCATAGACTCGTTGATTGGTACAAGGACACCATCAAGGTCTTGGATAGCTTCTGGGACATCTGGCATTCTGACTATCTCGCAGCCCTGCGCGAGAGACAGCAAATTCCGCATCGTCGAAAAAGATCCGCGAAGAAGACGCCAAAAGAAGGAAACATAGTGCTCATGGCAGACGATAAACTGCCTAGAGGACAGTGGCCGTTAGGAGTCCTCATGAAGATCTGTTACGGGCAGGACAATGTCGCAAGATCAGCTACTGTCAAAACGAGCGCAGGACGATAGCTAATAAGATCTTAAGCTCATCTCTACCCGTTAGAAAAAAACTCTTCCGGGTCAGATTCGTCATCAACACCACCACCTAAGCGGGTACAGCCATCACGCGCAGCTAAAACCGCGCATAAGGTCGTCAATTCAGGGTCTCTCTGACTGTTCTCTTCCAAACATCATTCTTGTTCCAGGTTATGCGGTTTCACAGCTACTCGATTGCCTAGAGTTATGCGTGATGCGGGTCCTGAGGTGAATACCCTGAGGTACTTTAGGGTGCTTAGGGGTTAGTTCACGCAGAGGCGCGGTCGTCATCATTACGCCTCCTATCGCCGTCCAGAGCAACATCTCCCGCAGATTCTCCAATTCGCAGATACGTTCTCAACATCATCCGACACGCTTTCCGGGTATATAGGTTCCATTTCCATGTGCAGTACTTAGCATTTGCGCAGCGTACTTTCCTTTCGTAGTTACGGTACTAATTTCGCAATACTCGTTGCACTTTTGGGCCGGATCGTGGTTCGCTCGTCACTGTATTCTAGATTGTTCTACTCTCAAGTCACCCTCTCTTTCTTCTTCTCTCATTTTGCTCATTTCAACTCCTTGCTTGTGTTCGTTCACTCTTGTAATTACTATTCCCCGCACGCAGCGCCTAAATTTTGTGCAGTACACCTTTTGGATTGGCCCTTACTCTTCTTTCTCTCTCTTTCATGTTCGTCACTTCGATTTACTCATCTTCGATTCACTCATCTACGTTCCTCACATCTCTTACGTTCGATACTCAGTTACTTCACTGCGTACCTTATCATCTTCTCATTATTCTTGTATTTTCCTTTATGTCATTCTTTACTCTCGATTTCATCGCATTGTCACTCTTCATACTTGCCTCTCTACTCATTCGTCATTCATCGTCCCTTTCCTTTCCGTTTCATGTTCTCACTCGCATCGTAGGTAACTTTAATACTGCACATGTGCAGGTTTGTCAGCTATTTTTTATCTTGTTCTCATACCTACATTTTCTTTCTCTCTTCTCAATCTATGTGTCTGAAAAGCGTATCACATACACGTATCAAGGCAAAACTCTTTATTTCTTCTCTTAGTTAGCTTTAAGTAGTAGTAGTTATCATCTTCTAGTAGTAGACATTCCCGTAGTTGCTCCATGTAGTTACGTCCGAGGGTTTCCCTGTCTCTCTTAGGTTTTCTAGCATTCATTTAATCAATCGACTTCAACATTTTGCCGCAGTCTCGACTGGTTAGTAGGTAGGTAGGTCTTAAGTCTATCTATTGCTGTTACAGGTAATCGCGCATAGGCCTAACCAGCCACTCGAAGCTCGAGATGCAGCAATCGACTATCATCAAGGAGAAGACCCCTCGTGGTCAGCCAGCGGTCCAGCCAGCCTCGACTGAGACGCCAGCGCAGTTTCGTGCTGTGCGCCAGGCAAACGACATCACGCCGGCACCCTCGACCTCGCAGCTGCACAGCGACTCTGACGACGCTGTCGCATCGCAATTCGTTCGCATCCTCCAGAGGAATCCAGCAGCGGACATCCCGCTCATCAAACAACTGACGGACGAGCTCAGCCAGCTAGCAGCAGTCAAGGAACAACCGGAGGTTGAGGTACTTTTAGACGCAGTTACGATGCGCAAGCGAAAGCCAACCGTAGCCGAAAGGCTCCTCGCGCTAGTTCGCAGGCGCGATCCTAAACAGTATTTCAGCCGCGCAGACGATCTTGAGCTACAGTTAGCCGCAGTTCCGGTCCACGACAGACCGTTGCTTGCGCTGCTTCAGAAGCTAACTGTTGCGCTGAATCCTGATCACATTTTCGATTTGAAGCACCTTGGTGCGCATGACTATGTTCAGGTGGATGCGTACTTGCGCTCAGACCTTCACCGCAGTCTCCGCAGCTACATCACCAAGGAAGTTTATCTTCCGGAGTGGTCGGATGCAGAGAAATCGCGGTATCCGCAATGCGCAGTATTGCTTGTTGTGCAGAATGTGAAGGGCATCAAGGCGCAGTGTCACTCGCTTCAGGAATTCTTAGCGCAGCTCGCAAACGCGCCAACGCTGAGCTTTGGTTCTTCGCTTTTTGAAAACATCATGAAAACATCATCAGTCACTGGTTTACAACATCACAGCTAGGCAGGCCGCAGTACACAATCAGTTCTGGCCGCAAGCGTTTAGGAAGGACGATCAGCCACGCTTGGCGTATCAGCTCGCGCAGTACGGTCTTCATTTTTCAGATATCCACGACGCACTCGCATTGGCCACAGCTACGGTTGCTGAGGCGCAACAGGTCGCAAACCTTTCGCAGCAGTACCTCGAACGCCTCCTGATCATTCAGGACGACGAGATTTTCGCAACAACAGAGCAGGCCCTGCCGCAGACACGATCTAGCGGTGCGGGGGCCAAACGGCAGTCGCAGTCACCGACCTTCTCGGAGTAGATAGAAAAGTTGGCCAGGACAGCCGACCTGAGATCGACACCACAGCCGCTCGGGGATATCCCTATGGACGAACCCCAGCAGGTAGTGCACGTCGCGCAGGTACCGCAGGGCTACGCGGTTCAACAGCAGTTCCTCCACGCAGTCGCAGCTGAGGAAGTGGTCTCAGCCAGTCGCAGCTCCGGTTGTAGTGCCAGCTCAGGTTGCCGCTCGACCGACGGTTTCGATGCAAGCTGTCGCGGCTCCCTTGGTTGCAGCTCAATCTGTCAGGATTCCGCTTGAACGCGCAGTGTCGCCAGACATTGAAGACGTTCGCGATCCTAGGATCGTCTGCAGGCAGAGGGAATTCACGCCGCCGCGCTACCAATACGAGCCGCAGTTCCAGGAAGAACAGGAACATGCGGTACCTAGTTGCTTCTTTTGCCACGGCTACCATTACTCCTCAGGCTGCCACGTAGTCGTAAACTTATCGGCTAGGCTTTACATTCACGCGCAGCGAGGTAGATGCTTCAAATGTGGCAAAGAGCACGATGAGCGCAGTTGCAGGTTAAGGCGCAAATGTCGCGCATGCCAGAGCCTAAGGCATCATACTGCCTTCTGTAAGTATAATAATCACGTGCGTGTAGACTTTCCAGAGCACGAGTTTTACGATGGGCTCGAGACAGCGATGGCAGAAGCACGTGTGGTCAGGATGCGACGCAGATTAGCGCAATTCCAGGATTATTGAAGTTTCGTAAGTCGCACATACCCTTTCCTTCTTTACTCCCCTATCTTAGCTAGTTCATTTCTTAGCTTCTTTTAGTTCTTTTACTTCTCTTCTTAGTTCACATCTACGTTCAGCACTTGCACGTCTGTTCTTTAGTTACTTTATAGCTACCTCTTTTAGTAATCTTTAGTTTGATCTCTTTTCCCTTATCTCTTCTTGCAGGTATTCCTTTTTGCAGATGCCGGATTTTCTTTTTGCAGTCGCCAGGACTGCTACGCAGTTCGATTTTTCCGCAGTTGCAGCTTTTTTAGTTCGCCTTAAGCGGACAACACGACTTTCGTGTTCCTGGGGGCGCGTTTGGGAGACCGCACTTACTTTTTTATTGGCCCTTGGGTAACGTTTTTTGTTTCCACGTGCCTTAACCGACCAAGGGGTTTCTCTCATTGCCCATGCGAGTTCAAAAATCTCCCACTCGCAGTGTCGTGGTCCCATCAGAAGCGCAGTAACCGCGCTCGTAGGCGAAACATCAAGTAGGCCTATCTCTTTCGTCGACGACAACATCACGACGCCAGCTGACTTCATCTACATCAACCCAATATTCTACATCGCCACCTCGTCTACATCAACTTCATATTCTACGATCAGCCGCCATGAGATAGAGCCGCAGCTACGACGCCGACGCCGACGATGTCTCCACATGTAAATATGATCATTTACTCACGTAGAAGATTTGTATAACTGTTTATTTGTCTTGCATTGTATTGTAACACGTAGGATCCCAAATGTCTATCGCCAGCTCACAACCCCCCCCCCCTCGCAACCACCCAGGTAACAACAGTCCTCGCATGTAAAAGGGAAAAGTGTTTGCGCAGTTTCGACATGGTTGACTCGGAGGACTGAGGCCCTCATTAGGACATCTACGGTTAACTGCGTCTGTACATTGCGGGTTAGGTAAGATCCTCTCAGCAGAACCTCCCGTCATCGATTTCGTTTTGTCGCCCGGAGTGTCGTGACTTTCGTCTCGACTCTTCAAGGACGCAGAGTCTCTGCGCCCTCATGGTCCTGCCGCGCACGCATGTCGAATACGCAGCCTCGATTCGCTGCGACTGAGTATGAACGCGCACGCGGGCGCTACTTCTCTCGTCTGCCGCCACTCCGGACTGTCGTGTCCGGTCGTCCTCTCTCGTCAACATCCGCTGGACGTCGCAGAAGCCGGAGTGAGCCGATTCCATCGCAGCACCGAGGAGCGCAGAGCCAAACTGAAGGAGGATCTGCCCTGGCATGGACGCCAGGAGGAGGTAACCGCAGGTGCGAGGCGAGGAGCACCGCCTCGTGAGCACACGCCCCAGGCAGGACCTCGCCGGACCCTAGCGGGCTGCTGTTGGGGATTCCCCTAATGAGTTATGCGGGTGATTGCGTGACTCGTAGTCATGTGTGTGTTTTATGAGGTAGTACTGTGTAGATAGTAAACCTGTATGTCTATCTCATGTGGGAGTTGCGGGAAGATGGGTGAATTCCAATACCTTTATTGATCGCAATACTATGTGAGGAGAAGGGAAGGCGCAGAGACGTGCGGGGGAGTCTGCGCAGAGTCGTAGAGCGCTCAGGGAGCTAAAGTCCATCGCAGCATCGACCCAGTGGTACGGCTGGGGCAGCAGGGCCCATGTAGTTGGGATCCGCGTGGCTGGAAAGGGAAGAGCATTAGCGTGCCGTAAGACCCCGCCGGTCTGCCACACACGTAGCCTCGGCTCTGGACCACCGTTACCGATGCCGGTGGCGGCCAGCCCGGGGCACGACAGATGTGATGGAATTTCATACGATTTTTGCCCCTTTTTGTGAAACTCTCAGTCTTATGCGATTTCGTGACATTTAGGCTTCTCCAATTAGGAAAACGATCGTCCAGGTTACGAGATTTAAAAAAAATGATGGGGCGCTTCTCGTATGTCACTCTACTTGCTTAAACTGCTAGAGGCAAGGCTATGAAGTTTGAGGTTCAATGCGTCCTTACATAGTATCCCGAACTTCGTTTTTCGACTTATTATTTTGAAGTTAGGTTCTAGAAAAGTCACTTAGAGTTTTCAAGTATTCTTTCCAATGCTATTGTAAGATCCTGAAAACGCAATGATCGAGAAAATAGAGTGACTGGCTGAGAAATACTAATGAAATTGAACGGGAGAATAAAGTGTGTGAAGGACTGAGCAATGTCGAAAACTGGGAGAAGTGAGAAAAACTGAATCCAAAAGAAAGAAAGGGAAACAGGGAAACCTCAAGCTCAAGTGCAGCAAACGCAGGGCAAGATGGTTTCACTGAATGCCCTCTATTTTTTGCAAAGCACATATCTGTAATTTACCGCGGTGCAGATGATAAGCAGATGGCTTAACACCACAGCCATAGGAGGCAACCGTGAAGTGCGGGTCTAAGAACTTTACAAACTGGTACGCAGCCCGAGGTCTCCCCTATATGAGGTCATGAGCGCTCAATTACATCTCTTCTAATAATCTAACAATAATAGTATCTACGGACAGAACGTGAAATGAGCATTAGTGCCTCATCTGCTATTTGCTTTATAGCTTTTTAGCTCTAAGTTGAAATGGTTGTGCATATTGTCAGGCAAAAATGCTTAAAATGGAAACGCAGACATTGAAAAAAGCTCGCTTTTTCTGGAAGACTAATATCGCTGTCCGTCTGATTGACGCATCGAGTAGGTTGGCGACTAATGGTAAGCTCATCTCTGGACTTGTATGATAATTATGGTACAATAACACCACACTCATTGTCTAAGACTATACATTTCCATTATTTAGCCACTGATCCTTCCTTCAGCAACCACCGCTTCGCCGACGATATTGTTCTCATCTCTACCAGCACGGCAGAAGTCGAAGAAATGCTGAACGAGCTCAGTGTGGCAGGTATGAAGATTGGATTGGGCATGAATATGTCCAAAATACAATTTATGGTCAACCAGTGATGTGACACGGGGCTCCTAAGGTTAAATTGAGTCGCTCTACAACAAGTCGACTCCTACGTTTATCTGGGAAGAGAGCTGAACATAAATAACGACCTCGCTCCTGAAATCGCCCGCAGGAGACGCGCAGCATGGGCAGACTTCAGTTCGATTCGCGAAGTCATCGATCAGGTCAAGGATGGCGACCTCAGGGCCTCGATATTCAACGCCTCTGTACTGCCTGCGATGTGTTACGCGACGAAAACCTGACCCGACAGCAAGACAATCGCCAGAGCGATGCAAACTACGCGTTTGAGTTGAACCGTTGACCATTGTGTCAACGGTTCAACTAAACGTTGTGAGCTTCCAACAATATTTGCAGCCATTTAGTGCGAATTACTTATTTCCCAAAAATCAGGGCTAAATGACGACAAAGTTCATTTTTGTTTCCATTACTGTTGATGAAAAAACAATGATTTCAAAACCTTGTAACCACTATCTTTGAGAAACTGCTGCCGTTGATTAACGTTGTTGATTTAGCTTGTCTCGTCAGTGCCTGTGCTTGTTTGGGTATAGGTGTAGCGAGGAATTTTTTGCAAACCAGCAGTCGTTGTCTACATCTATGTAGAAGTTTAGAAATTTTGATATTTCTATTTTTGCAAGTATGAATGTCTGCTAATGGAAATTTTAGGTCATGACACCATTGGAACTTTCGCACTTCAACATAAGCTAATAGTGGCTTACATATATTTCTGTATACGTGGAAATCCACGTAAGAAAAGCGACAACACAATACGAAGAACTAATCAGAACACTGAGAACATCAAGAACAGAACCAGTTCTAGCATGAAGTTAGTGAAACAATGTGATCAAAGTAAATAAAGTACTAAGGAATTTCTTGCAGATACCTGTCAATAATCGTTTTATATTGCCTTAAGGAGTTTGGAAACACAAATTTCATCATTCGTTTCAGGAAATCAGTGCCTGCTCTTTATGTGAAAAAGGTAGATCTGATATTACTATTAGCTCTGGGAATTTGGATTTTCCGTGGGCGACCTCTGGTGTTGGAAGGGATATTGAATAGAAATCATTTACGGAAAGACCAACAGTAGCATTTATCATCTTATAAATTGTGTAACGCACAGCTATCTCATGTAAATGCTGTCTCGTATCGTAACAGCCTAGTTTGCCTCGCAAATTTCGTAACCCACTTCCTTGTTAACTCGCATGTACTCTTTTCTCGCAACGTCCTCCCTACAGTAACCCGGCGCCTATACAAGCCAATTTCTCAATCAACACATGTCCTTATTTCTACATTGCCTTTGCCGCGACTGGCGGCTCTTCAATAAAGCTCATGTAAGTGGACTGTCTTCCCCTAGACACTAGTTGAGCTCCAAATCGGCTGTGAAATAAAGCCACAGACGATCCGCGTCGTGAGAACAAGTGACGCGACAATTGTGACTAATAGTAAGTCTTATTTTTTCCTGCGACATAGCATATATCATCTTATAAAATGTGACTAATTGTAAGTCATATTTTTTCTGTGACAGGTGAGAGAGCACAATCTAAAGAGTCCTTTCAGGTTTCAAGGAAATGTTGTTGTAGTCATATCCATGTACCTTATCCAGAGCTTTTTTTTGTAAAACTCTTTTTGTACCACTTCCAACCTAACGAGTTCTTGCTTAGTACTAGGAATAAAC
>CANDYH010000790.1:0-16079 GCA_947396885.1 Heligmosomoides polygyrus polygyrus | reverse complement strand
TACACTCCTCTGATCTATAGTGTAAGTTGTATATAGGTAAACAGCGCAGAGAGAGCGATGTTCTCTCGCGATTGTTTAGAGACGACTGCTGGTAAGCTGCGCTTTTTATCAAGTATTAATACTATTATTTATTCGCTTTTTATCAAATATTAATACTATTATTTATTTTTATTCAGTCTATAATACAGCGCTAAGCGATGAGTCATCCTATCGACCGGCGGTGCCGCAGAAATTAGCGGGGGGAAAATCGGTGTGGAAACTGGAGAGGAGGGAATGGGGGGATGGGAAATTACGGACGAAAATAGCGAAAGATACCCAGACGTCTTCTCCCTGTCTGGGAACTTCGCCCCTGAACCAATGAGGACCCTGAACACGAATCTGAAGTTCGTTTTTAAAGTGTCGATTACCACCAATCGAAACTCTAAGAACGACCAAGTTGCGGGGGCGCGAAAATAGCGGAAAATACCCAGACGTCTTCTACGTGCCAGGGGAATCAGAAGACGTGCGGAATACGTCGCACGACGTACCTGGGACACAAAGGACGTGCCAAGGACGTCGTTCGTCGTGTTTGGGATCAGGTAGACGTGCCGAAGAAGACGTTGAATGTGCTTTGGGATTGTCCTTAGCTTAGTGATACTGCAACATCGCGCGAAGCCCGCAAGTGCGAGGCACGCCGGTAGGCATGGCGGAGCACTTGCATCAAATATGCCATTTGTACATAACATTAGACCTTTCTAGTTCGTTCATGGTCATGAAATGGGGCGCGTGGTGCACAGTCGGAGGGAGGTGACGACTGTCGCGTGACCCGGTGCCATGTTCTTGGCTCGGATTTTCCGAACAGGTCAACCAAGCCTTCCGTCCTTGCAGGGCCAGTGAATTGGTAACAGACTTTTCTGGGAAGAATATGCGCGGATTTGTTCACCAGCTGCTCATCACAAGTCAATGTGTGGCCAAATACGCATTCATAGAATGCGGACGCATACAAAAAGGGATACAGTAGGCCGTCATAATGATGTTTTCTTACAATCAAACGTTCTAGCGCCAGGCGCGACTCAAACCCGCACCTCCCTCCCACTGACCGGGCGGGAATGCTCTACGCCTTTACACCACCGGCGCCGTTTGTTCGAACGCATAGAGTAAGCCGTCCTTCATCCTTCATCTCTTACTGTGTCCTCCTATGAGCTGCTTCGACAATTTATTCATTTATTTATAACATGGATAAAATACATGTGAAGAGCAGTACTTTCAGAAACGGTACGAAATTACATCCGTATAGCATTGGCTATAGTGTTCCAGAACGAAGAAGGATAGTTAGAAAGATGTATAACAAGCACCCACAAAAAAATGAAGAACAGAAAGAAGAACAAAGTAAGAGCAGCTCTGCCAGAGAACCCCGTTATGCCTTAGAATTATTTATGAGTCGACCTTGTATGCTCAAAAAATGGCTTTAGCTTTTGGAATAAATGTGTTTTTTGCCACGTTTGCTATATTTTTAACATGCTCTAATCACAAGGAAAGGTTCATGTTGCGAAGATGGACAGCATCGGTGAGGGGGTCGCACGCCAGTCAATCATTAACAAGCACAGTACCGGCCGAACATAGGTCAGCCAATCAGAACACCCGTACAAGCCCTCTCTGAATAGCACGCTAATCTGATGCGGAGTGATTGGCTGACGCGCACCCACTTCCCAATGCTGCCCATCTTCCCGACATGTACCCAAAGAAATTAGCCATATTGAAGATTTTTGTAGTATTTAATGAAAGATTATGTCGTTCCCCTCGGATTCTAGATGGTATCACTGAAAACCTCACGCTTTTCAAGTTCACAGAAACCATGAAGAATCTTGGAAACCATTACGTGGTCGTGTGTTCGTCTGCATGAAAGCGTCTGTAGTCCAAGTTGTTTGTTTCTTGCTTCACTATTGGGAAAAGCGTGGTGATCGAAACCACATTCTTTAATAAATTTATTTATTTACTATTTATTTATTATTCAATGCATAGACAACAGTATAGCAAACAAATTGTGAGGAAACACAAAAAACACAAAAAAGGAGACAACTAGAAACGGGGTGAATATAGCCATCAGCCATGTAAGAAACTATTAAAAGCAAAGAATCTAGCAGCACACCGTAGTATTTAGCATCGGATAAATCTTCTACAGGCTGGGCGGAGAGTCTCTCTAAATCTTCGTATTTGCCCAGCAGCAGGTTGAATTCTTTGAGGATTCGATAGGTTAATAAGTCTGACCTCAGTCGCTATTTGGCCACTGAGACTCGAAGTTTCAACTTACCTCTCATGGTTTTCTAGGGAAGCTATTAGTTAGTTTTTCCAGTCTAAGCATGTTTTCTACTCTACTGGATAAATGTTGTTCTATATTCAAGTTTCGGCCTAAGGTAAGTCTTATAGGCTTTGATAAGAACAGAGGGATTTCTTGTGGGAAGGCTTCTAACAGACTGCCTACTACAGTCACTGCTTTGTTTGCAATTTTTCCACAATGCGCGTCCAAAGTCAAATTTGCATCTAGGAGAAATCCGAGGCAATGACAATATGGTCATTCGTGCGTAGAACAGGACACCAGTTTCGATCAGATGATCATTTAGTAAAACTTTTATACATATACATAGGATGACAGAATATACGTCGGACAAATACGCTTATTTAAGGTTCACATAACAGTGAATATAGACACAATCCAGAGCAAATACCACAGACATGAAAGTGTGATAATTAAGAGCATTCTGCTGTAGAGATACATCCCTTGTCTTTCTCGGTACTCGAATGCCAAACGTATCCAATATTGCAGAGACATCGCGGAGGATCCAACGGCGTCACCGGCACGCAGCCAACTGGCTGAAATTAACTCTTGCATCAACGTATGAACGACAGGATTGAGAAGCATTGCTTTCAGGTCTTTGTTTAAAGAATTTTTCTTCATATTAATGTATGTTCGATTTAACTAATATTAGTGGGATTCCTGAGCCTGGATTCATCAAACAGAAGGTATTGGTGAAAGTATCGGAGGGTAAGACCACCGTTCACCCGCGATGGGCATAGAGCACGTTTCGTATTCATCATCGAATAATGGTAAGGTAGAAGAACCTTGGCAGACATCCAGAGAAGTTGTTCTTCTAGCATTTTGCAGATTTCACAGCCAAAATGGAGTGAAAAATTGTCCAAGTTAGGTGAAGAGGGGAGATAAGGAGGCCACATTCGCAGAATTCTTTCCGACTGGGGAAAATATTGAACAATTCGCTAATCTAAACGGAATTTTCTGCACGGAGTTTTGAGTTATTTCTCGCGAATTTAAAAATTATTAAAATTTAAGTAATAGATTAATAATAATATCATTAAATTCACAATTTTAAAATGAGGCCTACTAGGAGTAAGACGAAAGTACAGTCGTATGTTTGATTATAGGAAAAAAGTCAGTCTAGCGAAACACGCCATGGTGTTGACATTCATATTAAATTCTCGGTGCTTTTGGAAGCGAATCAGTTCGGAAACTTAAGTGGCACATTATGCTGGAGTCGCCGTGATCTGAACATTCTCTCAAAACTGATAAACCAGCTGTTACACTTGACTTTAACCGAAAACCCATTGAGACTAGAAGGAGAAGCAATAATCTCGTGCAGTTAGAAAACAAACTATTTCGAGATGATACGCCATGCACGCGACACTTTATCGAAACCCGGATGCTGCATTTGAAAGGACTTTTGAAAGAGGAGCAGCGAAAACAGGATCAATTCAACGCTGAGGAAAAGCGATCATTTAGGCAGAAAACATAGCAGAAGGCATAGCGCACTCTAGCATAGAGCCTCTGTTTCCTGCATAAATGATCGCTTTTCCTCAGCGTTGATTGATCCCTTTTCACTGATCCTCTTTCAGAAATCCTTTCAAATCCGGCATCCGGATTTCGACGAAGTGTCACCTGCTTGGCGTATCATCTCGTACATAGTTTGTTTTCCAACTGCGCGAGATTTTTCCTTCTCCTTCTAGTGTCCATGGGTTTTCGGTTAAGTCAAGTGTAACAGCTGGCTTATCAGTTTTGAAAAAAAAATGTTCAGAGCAAGACGCACTCCGGCATAATGTGCCCTTAAGTTCCCGAAGCGAGTCGTTTCGACGTTTCGCTAAAATCGCTTCCAAAAGCCAGGGCTCTCAAAGAAATCCAAGATTCTTTGTGTATATCAAATGCATGGCGTATTCTAACACTTCTACTGTGAATGGTAGCAGAACGAGGTTCTATCGAAGTTGGAGTGCGCCGCGCCCTTGACATTTATTCGAAATCGCCAATCAAACCGGTTTTATTCACACTATTCGTCGACAAAGGAAGTGTCTTGGGAGACAACGATTTCCGATAGAACCCCGTTATACTGCCATTCACAGTGAAAATGCTAGAATACGCCATGCGCTCGACATGCATTAACAATCTTGGATTCCTTTGGAAGCTTTCGCATTTGGAAGTGTCTTCGGAGAAGCTTCGAAGTCGAGTCAATTCGGAGCGAAAAAAAATCAGTCTTGAAGGAATATAGAACGAGACGATTTCCTGGAGCGCGCCATGCCCTTAACATATGCTCGGAATCGCTAATCAACCAGTTTTATTTGCATGATTTGTCGACAACGGAAGTGTCTCAGTGTCTCTACGTAACCTGATGAGTTTGGGAGATATAGCCATTTCCGAAAGAATCCTGTTCTGCTATCATTTACAGTAGAAATGTTAGAATACGCCATGCACTCCACATGCGTTAAGACTCCTGGAATCCTTTGGAAGCTTTGGCTTTCAGAAGCGCTTTCAGAGAAACTTGGAAGTGAGTCAATTCGAAGCGAAAAAATGATCGTTAAGGGCAAGAGAAGAGAACGAGAAACCATCCTGGAGTGCACCATGCACCTAACGCACCCTCAGTCGCTGAACACCTATACTCTAGATCAAAGAAATGGAGTAAGTCGCCATACCTCTCCAGGTTGTAGTACTTGCTAATGGCCCGATTCCTGCTGCTAACAAGACCACCAATCGACTGGCTGCCAATTGCGCCTTTGTGGTACTAATGATGACTAGTAAGAGTTGTACCTGATTTAATTCGGCGCAGGTGGTTGGTCCGCAATTGTCCATGAAGATTGCGCAGTGTTCGTTTTGCTTACATCCAGCTAAAAAACGTACTGCTGTTTCTGCTAAAGACCGGAAATGAGGACAGTGTTATGGGGGAATGCAGTGCCTAGTTCCTTAGGTTGGTGTTACTCTAATATTTCTTCTTGCGAAGGCAATGGTCAAAAACATAGCGGATGCAAGCCAGTAAGACGGAGCGCTTCTGAAAGGCATTACACATTTGTTTGGTGCGTAGAGCGACTGAATGTTAAGCTGCGATCTTAACCTTTGCGCAGGCAGAAGTCGAACCTGCATCATCTGTCTTACAAGGAGAATGCTAGCCCATTACACCAGCTGCGCTGTTTGATTCCGATACGACCGATGAGTGCTGATAGGTCATTGTTACGTGGACATTGAGTCCGATCACTCGGCGCTGGTGGTGTGGTGGGCTGGTGTCATGCCCGTAAAGCAGAGGGTGCCAGTTGGAGTCCCTCCAGGCGCAAGGGTCTAAATCGTGGATAGTCACACTAAAACAGCATGTAATGGGTTCAGTCACAAATTTTCAATATTTCTGTTTTTCTCGTACTCAAAGCAAACATGACAAAGTGCCTTATTTAGTTTGAAAGCCTGCTTTCTAACGATTATTTCAAATGTGAATCGATAATTTGCCTTGCGTTGTTTAAGTTGTTGGAAAGTTTCATTCTCTAAACCGATCACTTATCAAAATGAACAAGTGCAAGATTTCATTTTAAATAACCCAAAGCGCCGGAGCAACCCAACGACGGGAGTGAAACGCATTCAGCAAGTTCACTTCGGGCCGAATAAATTCTTGGAGATGGCACCAGAACGTTGTCTCTGCCTAGGGATTGGATTCGTCAAGCAGTCGTAGAGGTAGGGATGCCATAACGGAATCGTACCCACTTCCCGCAGTAGGTAGCGGGTACGATTCGTATTCATGGAAGGAATCAAAGGTAAGGTAGAACCAAGCTTCTCGCGAGAGTAGCTGATCTCACTGGAGCACCATTTCCTGAATGAGGCGCGAAATCCTCGCGGGTATCCGGATTTTCCTACGACGACCGTGGAGTATTCTCTACTCACTGATGTACCCACGATGAGACATTCCTGATAAACCTTACCCTCCACATCACTGATATACCCACGACGTGGCGGGTAAGGTTTATCAGGAATGCCTCATCGTGGGTACATCTACACCTATACTCATACCCGCGGGTATAAGCGTTGATGATTCCGGCCCCAGGAGGGCAAAAGTGACAAACTACTCTAATGTCAACTAACTGCCTAAACAAAAGACGCCTGCGTCAACCCATCAAGTTGAATCCTTCCCAAGTCATACGAGAACTGGTCGCCGACTCCAAGACCTGCTGCGCTGCCTTTGCTTGTCAGCTGCAGAGAATGGAAAGTCGCCAAATCATCGACGGCTTGCCTCATAAGTTGACGGAAACTCCAAGAAATCGCTGTGCAACCGGCTTTCTAGAGCTCCTGCACCCGTTTAAGCGAAGGTGCCAGGCTCGAATTCTTACCAACGATGAAAAGCGGGTGCTTCAAGGCAACCCTAAGGCCGGAAAGCAATGGCTGGAACTTAGCGAGCTGTGGGTTCTGACATAAAGACGGAGTTCCACCGAAAGAAGGTCCTGCTGTGGGTTTGATGTGGGGGGGGGGAATGGTCAGTGCACCGGGTCAGTGCACGGGTGCTGCCTCAAAGTAGTCAAGCCATCATCGGCGCTCGCTCCGCCAACAACTCGACGAGGTACAGACAAAATTAGTGTAGAGCTGAGTCGACACGAACAAGAAAAGGGTTGTCCGATAACTTGGACATGTTTTGGTTCAAGGACTTCTGGCTCCGAATAGCCCGGTTTTGAATTCATTGGGCTACTGTGTCGAGTGTAGTCGCGAGGGTTACGAACCAGACGAGGCACCCTAGTGTCACCTCTCTTCATTGAAGTGACATTCACAGAAATGGACAACGCCCTTCTTAAGAGAGCTTGCGAGCGATTCAGGCCAGGGATGGAGGCAATGACGGAGGATATGATGAGTAATTTTGCTCTTAAGGTATCCCTGTGTTTGTGTGCAAAGGAATTTTCTGATTCACTTGTATTTTACGTAAATAAATGTGTTTGAAAAGAGAAAGTTTATTTTGTCCGGATTTAAGCGCTTTACTATATATATTATAGAATGGTATATCAATGGGAACAAGTGGGTACGATCCTACTTTTAATTTTCTAGAAAAGGTCGATTATAATAAGAACTTACGATTGCAGATCGGTTGAGCAATTTGCGAAAAGACGCCTGCTACCAGCACTATAAATGATGATATTATGTACAGAAATAAGTGATAGGCTTTAGTTGTTGAATAATTTGCTCATCATTCTCCAATGCCTTAACGATCTGTGTACTATGAGAGGTGCAAAAATGAATCGTTGCATCACTCTTGTGTCCTCTTTGCACGGCCTTTTTATAAGTTATATAGGATACCATAAAACCAGAATGCATCTCTGTGGACGAGAATATCGAGATAACGCTTAAATAACAACTTTGTCAGATAGAAAACCCAAGGGCACAAGATCCATCGAAAATTACTGAAGTCACTGACGACTTCTCTTCAGCTTAACGCCTTCATTCCGGCTGTGAAAAAAATCATACCGGTATAGAGAAGTGCACTGAAGACCATTTTGTCGGAGTTGTTATTGATGCAGCACTTATATAGTAAACAACAATGGAACGCCGAATTGAAAAATTCGAATTGAATTTCACACAAAGGAGGCTTCGGCTCAGACTAATTGACCGGATATACGAAAAAATTTGACACCTGTATGAAGGCTGCGAAACGGTGTGTAACAAGCATTAACCATTTTTGGGTTTGAAGGTCTACTAACTAGTGTGTGCACTGAAAACGTCAATTTAGTATCAAAAAGTTTTTATTAGGCTGTCGTCAAATTAATCGTCGCAACGGACTTCCTACTTCAAACTGCTATAACTCTATAAGCTTGAACACAATTTTATTAATCGAAGAAAAAATCACCAGAATCTGTATATTTTTTCCCAAGAAACTGTTATAAACACTATCCGTTACAATAAAAACTGAGATCACAGGAACGAAATCAAGGAGGACACATTCATCATCGGCCAATAGTGAATTGTTTCTGACGCAAATGAGAATCAAGAGCTCGGAAAAAGTGATAGTCAATGGAGGAAAGGTCGGGAGAATATGGTGGGTGAGGGAGAACTTCGATACCTAAATGGGTCGATTTTTGACGAGTGATTTGTGAGACGTGTGGCCCTACGTTATCCTGCAACAAGAGCGGCCCTCCTCTATTCACCACTGTCGGCCACAACTTTTGCAACTTCTCATACGTTTGGTCTAACAGCGGTAGGACTCTGGTGTGACTGCATGACCAGGTGGCAAAAAGCTGTAATTGATTACACCCTTACAGCACCACCACAAAGTAAGCATAACATTTTTAGGGTGAAGGTCGGGTTTAGGAAAGGATGCTGGAGGAGCATCCATATCTACCCAGAAAAACTCCGCTCCCTGTTATCGTAAAGGATCCACATTTCATCTACACTTATACTACAGCTTGCAAAAGGCTCAATTTTAAGCAAACTAGAAGGTTGGAGCAAGTGTCGAAACGTGCCAGACGCTGCTCATCGGTCAGCTCATGAGGCACCCACTTCGACGTCTTCTTCACCTTGCCGATTCTCGCCGAATGCCTTGCTACCGTACTGTGATGTACGCCAAGGTTCTCTGCTAACATACGTGTACCCGTGCACGGATTTGCTACGGCTCTCCCCAAAACTCCATCGTCAAGCGACGACCTGCGCCCGCAACTCGGTTTTTCTTCGAGATCAAAATCGCCAGAAGCAAATTTTCCGAATCAGAGCCTCCCCGACAGTTCGCAAGGACAGTCCGTCCAATATCGCTTCTAAAGTTACGGGATGACTCTGCCGCATAATGTCCCAATCTGAATTCGTAGAGCATGATGACTCGATAGTCGGGTCGGTTCATGATTTCAGTGAGCCCTGGAAAAGAACGGCTAGAAAGATTCGAGCGACATCCACATGTTTTTTGAAAGAGCAGGAGAAAGCCTACCGTAGGGTATGCATTGCTTCACCTGAAACTGAATGACTTAACGTAAAAAACTTACTTATTCATACTTACTTCGAAACGGAGATTATGTTTGCAACAGCCTAATGGCTTCAGCTTCAGTGAAGAATGGAAGACTCCATGATTTTCTAGGCTATCTAATTGACGGTTCAACAACCATCCGCGTTTCCAGTAGCGGCGTACAGCTCCAAATAAACTCCGTGAGGTTCTTCCATGACAGCAAAACTCTGCTACGATTAATGCAGAAGATCGTTTAGGTCTGCTGGTTGTGGTCCTGCAACGAAGATGCTTCCTCTGTTTTAAAATATCAGGAGGCTAAGAAAATCTTAGGGTGTTCGACATTTAGGGACACATAAGGATGCACACTTTTATGCTGTCCAGTAGATACAAAAGGATCATGCCTTCTTGCATAGACGCTTTTGATTCGCATCTCGTTTGAAAATTCTTCGAGCGAAAAAGCATTCATATTAACGAAGTGATAAATCATGAACATATGAAAACATGCCTTCAGAAAATCAGTTTCCGTTTCAAGCAGCTCTACATCTATTGTCATTGATTAGTTGCTCCTTGTTGAACATCCTAAAAAAAATGCTCTCTTCTAATGGACTTTTGATTAATTTAGGTGTACTTGTGTATGTGTACGTAAAAGTGAGTCTAATATTTACTTTCACTGCGTCCAAATTCCTAGGAATTATTTTTTATTCTTTATTCTTTACTCAGGACGTGGCGATAACTACTTCACTTTAAGAAACCACTAAAATAACGAAAAGCAAAAAAAGTGCCTAATAAAGGAATGGACTCTATGGTACAAAACAACCGTTTAAGTAAAAAAAGCCAAACAAGAACAACAAATGCGTGAAACCTTTCCTTGTAATCGACCTTCGGAAAAGATGAGACCTAAGTTGATTCAACATCATGATGTAGGCGATCCTCCATCAACGGTCTGAAGAATGTAAACGCCCTATGTGAGAAAAAGGTTGATTTGGGTTGGCATCTAGTCACCGAGCCAGCTAGCAATGTACCACCACTTCCAGTACTGGTACCAGCAAAGGAAAAGAAATCACTTGCAATGATATCAATATTACCAGAAAAATATTTTGGACATCATAAATACGCCGTTATTTATAATGATACTTACTTACTTTGATACTTTGATGGTCCTTTTGTCGGCTGGACGTCTTCTCAGCGGGAACCACAACTCTTCCAGTCCTCTCGATCTCTGGCTGCTTGCATCCAGTGAGGCAGACTCCGCTCTTTGAAAGATCTTGAGAATGAGTCTGCCCATCGCGTTGGCGCTCGTCACAGTGGTCTCTTATGGTCCCTCGGGAGCCATTCTGTGACAAGGAGACTCCATCTATCGTCCTTTCGTCGAAGCAGGTGTATGGCCCAGCGATATTTGGACTTCTTCATGTACTGCAGCGGGTCTGCTAATTGCGACTTCTCTTGCTCCGAGCATCGTAGGCCTTCTTGCCATTGCTGACGATGGCTTGTCCTCAGAAGACATCTCTCCAGTGCACGATGCGTAGTTTGCATTGCTCTGGCGATTTTCTTGTTGTCGGGCTAGGTTTCCGTTGCGTAACACATCGCAGACAGTACAGAGGCGTTGAATATCGAGGCCCTGAGGCCGGCATCCTTGACCTGATCGGTGACTTCGCGAATCGAACTGAAGGCTGCCCATGCTGCGCGTCTCCTGCGGGCGATTTCAGAAGCGAGGTCGTTATCCAGGTTCAGCTCTATTCCCAGATAGACTAGGAGTCGACCTGTTGCAGAGCGACTCCATTTAACCTTACGAGTCCCGTGTCATACCACTGGTTGACCATAAATTGCGTTTTGGCCATATTCATGTCCAATCCAATCTTCATACCTCCCACATTGAGCTCGTTCAGCATTTCCTCGACTTCTGCCGTGCTGGTAGAGATGAGAACAATATCGTCGGCGAAGCGAAGGTTGCTGATCCGTTTACCGTCGACAAGGAAGCCTTTATCGTCCTAGTTCAAGTCCTTCATGGCATCCTGGAGTGCCGCTGTGAATAGCTTAGAAGAAATCGTGTCTCCCTGTTGTACTCCTTTCCCGATAGGAATTTCTCTATCGAACAAGTATCGAACAACTGGATGGTAGTCGATGCGTTCGAGAAGGATTCGTGGAGGAGTCGGATGTAGGGCGATGGTATACCAACATGCACAAGCGCGTTCAGAATGGCGTTGATTTCCAGCGAACCGAACGCTTTCCGATAATCCACGAAGACAAGGACAAGTGAGATGTGGTATTCACGGCTCCCTTCGATGAGTTGTGAGACAGTCTGAATATGGTTCATGCAGGGGAAATTCTTGAGAAACCCTGCTTGCTCCACTGGCTGATACTCATCCAAGCAACACTCCATACGATTGAGCAGTATCTTGGTGAAGATCTTGTACACAACCGAGAGAAGACTGATGGGTCGATAGTTGTTGGTATCCTCCTGCTGACCTTTTTTGAAGGTTAAAACTGTATAGGACTCCTTCAATGAGTCCGGAATCCTACCAAGTCGAAGGTAGTGGTTGAAGTGCTTGGCAACAAGTGAGCAGAGGGCACTGCCACCCCCACGAAGGAGGTCAGCAGAAATGCCGTCCGGTCCGGGAGCAGTGCCTGGCTTCAACCTTCTGATGGCATGAGCAACTTCTGATTCCAGAATGGGGGTACTTTCTCAGCTGGTGGCATCAAGCATTTCGGGACAGTGATGGAAGAACGCAACAGACCTGTGTAAAATTCTTGAACGATGGCCTCCATCGTTCTTCGAGACGTTTGCGTTGTACCATCCTTATCCACAAGGGCTGACATTATTGCCTTCTGATCGCAGAGATCTCGTTTGCAGCGCTTTATGCTTGAACCTTTCCCAGCGGCTTCTAACAGCTTCAATTTTCTGTAGGCTTGAATGGACTCCTTCACTGCAATTCGACAGGCCTTCGAGATGGTGACTTTTTCCAGATGGGAGGCATTAGGATCCAGTTTAACAGCTCTTCTTTGCTCCAAGAGCTTAATCGCATGTGCGTTGAGTCTTGAAGCAGACGGTGATGTGGCTTCGCAAGAGCTGCTAGCACATTTCAACAGTCCTTTGGAGAGAAGGTCGTAGTCTTCCGATGGATCTTCAAGAAGATTCCAATCCTACGACTTTATTGCATATTCCAACTCCTCAGACTTGAATGTAGGGATCCTCACCGGTGCCGGTTTATGGGTGTCACTCTTGAACATCCTCTTCTTGAGAGTCAGCTTCGCACGGACAAGACGGGATCTGAGCCGTTGTCAAATGAAGGCAGCACGGAGACGTACTGCGTGACCATTTGTGCCGTTAGCCATCACTAAGTGATGTTCACCCCTTCACCACGATGAGTTATTATAACTATCATTCATAATGATAGTTATAATAATTTTGTAAAGAATAGTATTTGCTCAGAAACCCATCTGACCACAACTGCTTTAACATTTCATGGTGCACCTTCCTTCAAACACGAGTTCTGATGTGAAAGGCAGAAGATTCAAAATTTTTAAATAATGCGCCTAATATGTCCGCAGTTGCACATCGATGTGAGTAACAATAAGGGGTGTGCGTAAATGAAATCTAAAATTTCGTAAACCGTAAATCCTAAGTCACCTGGCCTGTAGTGCAGTACATCTAAATTTCCAGAAAGTTTTTTTCTGCTAATGTTCTCAGCTGAACAATTTTCTTACCAAACTATTTCCATTTTTCGCGTCTTCTTGCTAGTAAGACATATTTCAATTCAAATTTTACACTTTTCAGGAAAGTCGAAACAACTGTTGATTCAAAAACTTTACCGTAGCTTATACATGGTATTCCAACAATATGCCTGCATCGTTTGAATGTTCATTGAACTCCTAACTTACCACCGATTTTTTAGCTTCACCACTGACCAATGCGGCGAAAACAGAAAGGGCAGATGTTGTAATCCAACAAACATACTGAGTCATACGACAGGATTGGGCTATGCGTAGTGCGTGAACGCATGGCGCAATCCTACCGTGTGACGCTCCAAAACATCCCCGGTTTTTTGCGTTTTCAAATTAGTCCACGGACATTCCCATAGCAGACAGATAAGAGAGTTTTGACCGCCGAAAATGCATGACCATATTTCTTGGGCATCTTTTGTAGTAGCTATAAAATGCGAAGGTTAGCGTATTCCTCAAGGCAACCTTCTTGAGGCTTCTTCAGTTTGATTCTATAGACGAGACAATTTTGATTTAGAACGTATCTGGATTGATTTAAAAGGAAGTTCAGTTTCAATAGTTTAGCAAGTCCCATTTGAAGGCAGTTTAAATTAAAACAGGTTCAGTTTGAGTTCACTCCATTTTAAACGCAGCAAGTGAAAACGATAGGTAGACCGTTGCAAGAAGGTAGAAGGTTACACATACATAAATATCAGGCAATAACCACAGCGCGATACTCGAATTCAGAAGATCTCTTAAATGCGGAGAGATTCCAGCAAAGGAATTTTGTAACATTAAAAGTTCTTTCAAGTTGTGAACCATCGATCGACAATATCAGTTGTCGCGATGACCTAAACCAATCCAGAGTGCCGGTTTGCAAGTTTGCCTGCACTCGTACTCGTCCGATTTCAAAAACTAAATTATTACACTGTTGTTTAATAAATCTACACTTGCTCGGGCTACGCTCCGTCAGTTATGTAACGAAAGTTTGCTCTCCGGGAGTTTGAGGATCTTAAATGAATCAGATAGGGTGAGTACGATAAACTGAATCACATTACCGAAGATGGAGCTGCAATCAAAACTTTCAAAACCAGTTCTCCGACCTATGAAGTACAACGCTAACCGATAGAAACTTCAGTGGTTTATTCTTTGCACTTGAGTGTAGCAACTTCCTAGACTCCGCCTCCAATCATAAATGATGTTCTATCGTGGTTTTGCGTCAATTCTATTCGTTAGGGTTAGCGTGAATCTATTACAAAGAAAATTGACAAGACCTCATTACTAAAGACGACGTGGATCAAGAATACTCTTCTCTCTAGGAAACTAATAAGTGGGATTCGAGAAGAATGCTCACAGGATGTCTTCTGCCCCAGTTACACAATAGAACACCGAAAACAACTATAAAGGTAAGTGGTAATGAACTCTGAGAGGAGACCACTAGAGTGGGCATAATTTTATAACCAGGTTTACATAAATTTGGATGCCAGTTGGCTGTTGACCAAAGATCACATTTACGAAAATTTACGATTTACGACCTGAAATGTCGTAAATCGGTAATCGAAAAAAAAATTGCCAGAAATCGCCGTAAATCGTAAAATCGTAAATCGTAATTACGCACTTCCCTGGTAACAACGCAGCGTGCCTTTCGCATTTGATTTAACGTGTTTTGCTTGGAGGTTAAGAATGGCATTGTTCCTAGTATTATTTAAAAGGAAAGACAAGACTGGGAAGATTGACCAGAGATCGCTAGTCATTTACATTGACGCGGAACAATAGACAGTGGTCCTTCTAAGATAGAGTTTCAAAACTGGCTGAAAAGGCTGGATATTATTCTACACTTGCATACACCGGCATAATGTTAATGTTGCTACCAACTCCACTCACCTAATTAGGCAAACACTATATTTTCTCACAAACTAATCATGGCGCCACGAACGCTCAGTTGAAAACAAAGGGAGACACGTCAATACGACTCCGCTCCACAAGCACAGCTTTGAATTCGGTAGTCATGATTCGTTTAATTTGGTAGAATTCAACTACCGCACAAGAGCACACGTTTGCAATTATCCACAGGATGTCCGCTCTCAGCAATTCTTGGACTCATGTCCTTTACCAGCTGTAAGGGTCTGGAAGCCTACTGCTGTAGTGTGGTCGACAACATCGGCAATATTCAATCAGAGACTGGAGTCGTATACAGAACAGCAGGAGTTTTTCAGAAGAACTTTTTTAAAGTTTCGCAGTAACGCACAGGAACGGGTCGGTACAATTTATGAGCAAAACTTATTCCGTGTAATAATCTCTATTTTGCCTGAAATGGCTTCCAAACCTTGCATTTGTTAGGCATATCAGTTCTGCTGATTTATGCTGGTATTCATTTCTTTTGTTTTTTAACAGCGTGTTACTTATTTTTCACTTTTAAGAGCTCGTTCTCATGAGCACAGCGTAAGAGAGCTTTACTCTTGACCACATAATACATACACATGTTTAGATTTACATATATCATTTACGTTTACACATTTGCATTTATACATATTTTCCTTGTTGCCACTTTCCTTCGTCTTCATTAATTTGAATTTGTGACGCAATCTTTTTCTGCACTATTAATTTTACTTTTTCTTTTCTTCAATTCGTTCGATACCACAGAAATCTTAGGCTACTCTCGAGCTGTGTTAACTTAATTTCCAGTGAATAGCGTTTTTTCTTTGTTCACATTAAACACGGCCAATCATCGAATTTTTTTCTTATGCCTAAGCGTGTCTACTATGATTATTTACTGGAATAACACGTTGACGACCGCGCAATTTTCGCGCGTCGGGCCCACGGGACCGCGCGTACTGGGCGCGTCTGAAACGATATTTCGTCACCTTAGCTTAGCATAAATTGAATTTTCAAAACGCACACCACGAATCTGATATCCGTTCTCGGAACTTTGGCTTTGTTTTTGCAATATTCCCTGAATCTTTTCTTTTCCGCAATGAGCTTCCCTCTGATGGCCTAATTGGAAAATAATTGGTTTTGATGCGAAAGTTAGACTGAAAAACTCTAGAATTGCCACAGAAATCGTCATCATGAGCATTCTGGATGACAATGTTGACGAACTGAACAAAAGTTTTGACGACATGTTGCTCGACAGCCATCTTGAAGCAGCCAATAGCATAAATTGAGACGACATGGCTC
>CANDYH010000789.1:0-10055 GCA_947396885.1 Heligmosomoides polygyrus polygyrus | reverse complement strand
TACGAGACGGTTTAGAGTTTTTTGGTTTGGGGAAGAAAATCGCCTTGGCTGCAATTATTTTCCACTCTCGTGCACTAGGTAGGGGAAATTGCTTTATTCATCATGTCATGTTTTACAATCATTGTTCCTTTGTTCAAATTTGTAGGCTGTGGTGCAAATAGTTTACATTGTAGATCCAATCCTAAGAGAGAATCGACGTTTATCTGTCTCTATGTGTATTTGCTTATTTGTGTAGGTGTGCTGGAGGAGTGTGTTGAGGGAAAGTTTGGGGGGTAGAGGGAGGTTGTAATTTTGCAACGTGCATAGCGAATTTCTAGATGTGCCGAACATGTCGGCAAACGCGTCTGAGATGCGGCACTGTAGGAGTGTGTTGAAGGAAGGTGTGGGGATGGGGTGTTATAGTTGAGCTACGTGTCTAGCCATTCATTAGACTTGGTGAAATTTCATTTTTGTATATACGTTGTTTCTTTTTTTTCAAATTTTAGGGTGGGTGGTTATAGTTTTCATTGTAGGTTAGGAAGTAAAATCGCAGAAATGGAGCCGTTTCATAAAGGAAGTCGTCCAAGCACCAGCCCGAGCGGAAATCTACCAAAGCGCTGCAGAATACGTGCTGAAGGGTGCGATGAAAATCTCGAAGCAGAAGTCGCAAGCCAGGCCACCGTGGTGGAAGAACCTCTACATGTAAGCTGTCAGCGGCGAAGACGTCAGAACGAAACTTCTGAAGAAAGATTGGCTCGACTTTCTCAACAGGCTGATTACGAACGGCGAGGGCGTGAAAACGAAACCAATGAAGAAGGAATGGTCCGGCTATCTCAAAAGGCTGAACACGAACGGCGACGACGTCAGAACGAAACTTCTGAAGAAAGATTGGCTCGAGTTTCTCAACAGGCTGATTACGAACGGAGAACGCGTCGGAACGAAACTACTGAAGAAAGATTGGCACGCCTTTCTCAACAGGCTGATTACGAACGGCGAAGGAGTGAAAACGAAACCAATGAAGAAAGAATGGTCCGGCTATCTCAAAAGGCTGAACACGAACGGCGACGACGTCAGAACGAAACTACTGAAGAAAGATTGGCACGGCTTTCTCAACAGGCTGGATACGAACGGCGAAGGCGTTCGAACGAAACTAATGAAGAAAGAGTGATTTGAGTTTCTCTACATGCTGAACAAGAACGACGAAGACGTTTAAATGAAACTACTGAAGAAAGGTTGTCTAGTCTTTCTCGACATGCTGAACTCGAACGGCGAAGACGTCAGAATGAAACTACTGAAGAAAGATTGGCACGGCTTTCTCAACAGGCTGGATACGAACGGCGAAGGCGTTCGAACGAAACTAATGAAGAAAGAGTGATTTGAGTTTCTCTACATGCTGAACAAGAACGACGAAGACGTCCAAATGAAACTACTGTAGAAAGGTTGTCTAGTCTTTCTCGACATGCTGAACTCGAACGGCGAAGACGTCAGAATGAAACTGCTGAAGAAAGATTGGCTCGGCTTTCTCAAAGGCTAAACACGAACGGCTGAGATGTCAGAATGAAACTGCTGAAGAAAGGGAAGCTTGTCTCTCTCAACAAGCTGGGTACCGTAGGATAAGGCGTCCGAACGGAACCACTGAGGAAAGGGAGTCTCGAGTTTCGCAACAAGGCGAACATGAAAGACGGAGGCGTGAAACCGAACATGCAGTTGACCAAGAAATTCGGCTTTCTCAGGAGGGGGAGCAGCGGGGAGGAAGA
This sequence comes from Heligmosomoides polygyrus polygyrus, assembly GCA_947396885.1. Lineage (NCBI taxonomy): Eukaryota > Metazoa > Nematoda > Chromadorea > Rhabditida > Heligmosomidae > Heligmosomoides > Heligmosomoides polygyrus. Next base: position 8,319 of record CANDYH010000789.1, on the reverse strand, counting down.
GTTAATGAGGCAGGAGATGACGTGGAAGTTGGCCTGCAGGAAATAAAAGTAGAACCAGAGCGACGAAGATTTAGAAGATCCCGTACCACTGGAATCGCTTTGCATAATAGACAAACAGAGCAACACTTTCTTGGCGTCTCTAATTGTCGGGCAAGACATTTTGAAGCGGAAGAGATTGGCAGACATCCGGGACTGTTTGTGCTGTGCTGTGATCTCGGTCGCACTCGACTGCAGAAGTTTCAAAATTTTCCTGAGACTCTTAAGGAACTGTTTGAAATCGACGCTTCAGCAACCGGAGAACGCAGAAGGCTGCAAAAGAATTTCCACAAGCACTTGCGGAAGTTCAATTCCGCACTTTCTATGGCTTCGATGGGTGCCCAAGTGGTGCCGCCTAGAGGATCTGGACCATATTGCTTCCGCATACACGACCAGATTTATCATTGCATTGGGCCACTACATCCAGAAGGAGGACAACTAAGACAGTACGGACAAGTCTACATCATGGACACCTTTGAAGCTGCTCAGGAGAGATTGGGGAACGTTCAAAATGTTGGCTGCGATGCTATGCTTATGAAGACATCGCCTTATTGCCGACATTAACCCGTATGCACAGGCTTCCAAGATGATGACAGAAGTAGAGTTGGCTGAAGAAGAACCTGCCCGCAGAGAACGTCGTGCTCCTCCGAAGCTCAAGATGGTGTTTGAACAATCAAGGGAGCGAGGACTTTCGCGGCGCCCGTATGATATTCCAACTGCGAATAAAGTTGCTGCTGTTTATGTAGCCGAAGATGGGGACATTCCTGCCTCACAAAGCTTAGCAGAACATCAAAGAGGAGGAAATCTTCAACAACTTTCTGATATCGATAGGAAATGCGATCCTTTAACGTATCCCCTCTCTGTCCCAACTGGAGAGGATGGATGGCATGTTGGCCTGAAAAACACCGCGCGAACAGTCAGGCTCAGTCAAATGAAGTACTACGCCTATCTGCTCTCCATTCGAGATAAAGAAGAGAACCCGCTACTGCATGTGGTAAACTCCTACAACAATTTATAGTGGATGCGTATGTGAAGATAGAGCAAAATCGTTTGCATTTCCACCGAACACACCAGAAAGAGCTGCGTTTAGACACTTACAGAGGACTCGCAGACTACATCGCTGAAGAAGCTCAAGATCTCAGCGGTCCACCGGGAAGGAGAATTGTTCTTGGGTCCTCTTTTAAAGGTGGGTCAAGAAACATGCAGTAGAGCTATCAGTACGCCATGGCTATTGTTGCTAGACACGGGAAGCCAGATGTTTTTCTAAGGATAACCTGTAATCCGCAGTGGAAAGAAATCAAGGACAATCTTCTACCTGGACAGCTTCCAGAGCATCGACCAGACCTCATAACAAGAGTTTTTAATTTGAAGCTTCGAGAACTGTGCTAGGACCTCTTCAAAGGGCACATTCTCGGAGAAGTGCAGGCTTACGTCATGGTTGTTGAGATTCAGAAGCGAGGTCTTCCACACCGCCACATGCTTCTGATCCTCAAGGCAGAATTCAAGCCTCGCATTGTAACAGACGTCGACAAATTCTGTTGGGGGAAGTGCCAAACGTTGCTGAGGAACCTGAATTGTTCGAAGCTGTGAAGAAGTTTATGGTACACCGACGTTGCGGAGTGTTCGACCCTACTTCACAATGCATGAAAGATGGACGATGCTCCAAGAAATTTCCTAAAGAGATGCGCACTTCGACTTCCGTGGACTTCGACGGATTTCCTCATCTTCGCCGACGAGGGCAATCGACCGTTTGCATAGGTGGCTACGTCTATGGGGACCAATGGATTGTTCCGTACAATCTGCCCTTCTTCTGAAGTACAACTGTCATATCAAGGTAAAAATTTGTGGAATGATTACGGCTGTAAAATATCTCTACAAGTATGCGTACAAAGGTACGGATAAGGCAAGGCTAAGGATAGCAAACGACGACGCTGCTGATGAGATCAAACAGTATCTTAACGCCCGCTACGTTTGTCCTCCTGAAGCTGCTCATAGGATTTTCGGCCACGATTTGGATGATTCATCTCACAGTGTCGTTCGTCTAGCAGTGCATCTTCCGGGCCATCAGCCTGTTATGTTTGAACAAGGTCAAGAGGAAGCAGCTTTAGCTCAAGCTGCAGTAAGAGATTCCATGCTCACTGCGTAGTTCAAATTGAACGAAAGGAGCGGAAGAATTTCAGGCGACTCAACATCGACAAGGGAGACATTAGCAGTAGATCCTCGGCAACTGTATTACAGTGAAATTCCTATTCATATTACGTTCAAGGATAAAGAATGGAAACTCAGACAGAGAGCAAGCAAACCAGCTATAGGAAGGATGACCTCTGTCTCTCCAGTGGACACAGAATGATGTGCGCCCCGTGTTTTACTTCTCAATCGCAAAGGAGCAACTTTCTTCGATAAATTGAGGACAATTGACGGTCATCGCTATGAAAATTTTCTTGATGCAGCTAAAGCGGCTGGATTTCTCGATGACGATAATTATTTCCGAGAAAGTCTTTTGGAAGCTGCTAACTTTCAAACGCCAGCTGCTCTGCGAAGTTTCTTCTCCTGCCTATTGTGTTATTGTTAGATCAGCAACGCCAACACTCTTTGGAACGAGTTTTGTGGGGTTATGGTCGACACTTTCTCCATCGAGGGTTTACAAGAGAGCAATCTATTGTGTTTGCTTATTTCGACATTGCCAACCGCATGACGGATTTAGGCAAACACCTTCAAGACTTCGTTGAAGCCCCGCAAGATGAAAGACCTGAAATTCTCAAAGTGCCGGTGAACTACAAGGCGCATGCTGCGGAAGGAGCTGCTCAGTATGAAACACTTAATGAGGGACAGAAAACACAGCTGACGCTATTCTCGCAGCGGTCGATCGACAAGAGAATCGCTGCTTCTTTGTGGATTGCCCAGGAGGGACAGGCAAGACGTATCTGTACAACACAATTTACATCACATTTGATCCTTCTGTGCAACGTAAGTTTGTTATGGTGGAATAGGTTTCGAAGTACTTTCAGGCCTTTGGAAAAGCCGAGTTGTGTCGAAACGTCGGCCGAAATAAAAGTTATACTACCATAACAAACATTCGTGGCACCGAAGGATCAAATATATTGTCATAAAATGCCCAGGTTTTATGAACGTCGGACACGGAGACAATTTACAACATTGTTGTGGGCAGATAGTTGAAAACACTGTGTGTTGCTTGAACAGGAATTACAGCGAATCTTCTGCCTAGAGGCCGAACCGTCCACTCTGCCTTCAAACTTATTATAGTAGACCAAAACAGATCTTCGTCTACGAAGAGACAACAAAGAGAGGTAAGGATGTTAATGGAACCTGAAATTATTATATGGGATGAGATCTCCATGGCGTCAAAGGCCGCTTTTGAAGTCGTTGATGGTCTTCTTCGCGATTTGATGCAGAACGACAGTCCTTTTGGCGGAAAACTTATTGTCGTTGGAGGATGGTGTAGCAGGGAGGAAGAGAAGAGACTTTGGAAGCTTGCGTCTGTCGTTCTTCTCTTTGGCCGCTTTTTGCAAAGTACCGTCTTACAGCTAATATGAGACCAAGCGACGCTGGAGAAGACTGGCAAGAATTCCTTTTGAAAGTGGGCAATGGAGAAGCAAATGATGCAGACACAGTAGAGTAATGCTGCCTTTGGATCGAATATGTGAAGGAGATATCGTCACGTCGGTATCTGGAGAGAGTATTGGGCCTGGAAGTGTTTACAGCCTTGCGGAAAAAGCAATTTTGGCTCCGAAAAATTCACGTGTACAGACCATCAATACAGACACCTTAAGACGACTACAGGTGACTAATCCACGTGACGAGCGAGTTTTCAAAAGCGTAGGTGAGGCTATTCTAGGCGATAACGTAGACCAACTTCACATGCCAACTGAGTATCTTAACAGTCTCACGCCGCCCGGAATGCCTCCACATGAATTACACCTGAAAAGAGGGGCAATAGTTATGCTCCTTCGGAATCTTGATGTCGACAACGGACTGTGCAATGGCACGCCGGGTGCATTGCGCAACTCCTACGCGTTGGCGGTTTCTTTTGCTGCTGATCTCCCAGTTTTGGAAGAAGAGAATTATGGCTAACTTGCTCCTAAGGCGGGGAACTGTAGTGTCTAAAGCTGGCTGAAGCTGAACAAAAAATAAAGGATACAAACGGCTCAAAACTTTCTGACCAACCTAATACATGTATGGAATGGATGATGTTCTGCGAAGGTATCACGGTAGAAAGTGTACCACGTCTCATTTGAATTTAGGATTCTGCACACCTAGGCTACACTTTGAAATCAAGAGCGCACTGCTCAGAAACGATGCCTTTCTTGTCAATTTTATCTTCTACGGTTAGATTTTTTGCAACTAAACTGCAACTGAACAATTATTTCCAATGTTACATTGTTCTGTTTTTTGTCAGAAGTAACCGAGAGTGAGAAATGCCTAAAAATCTTGACTGTGTAGAAAATGTTGAAGCATAAATTAAAGGTAAACCAACGCTGACAAAAGTTACAGGTCTACATGATAAAATTGCTGCCCTGCTTTCTCGCACAAGCCAAGCCTAACCCATTCAAGAGTTTCATGTGGGTATAACTAGAACGCTCCCTCCCCCTTCATCTTTGAAAGCTGTGAGTTTATCATGTCATGCAAGAAACCATGGTTTGACGACTAGGCACAATTCACCGGTAGCGACATGTGGGTTGTTCTACAGTGATTTAGGTTTAATCCCAATGGGGGGGGCACCCCATTATCAACTGTTAATGGTGGTTACGCTTTTCAACTTCCCCTTCGACCTTCTCCCCATCCCCTAGATTCCGCTAAACTCCGGTCCTACCTCCTACATCTCTCCCACCGCCCGCAAAATTAAGAAAATACAAATAGAATACGGGTAACAATATAAATACAGAACATAACAAAGAAAAACCGACCAGCTGCCAAGCCATGAAGCCAACAGCAGAACTAAACCACCTTGATACGTTCCTTTAAAAATGTCCGACCGTTATGCTGAAATATAAAAAATATTTCATTATAGAATTAGGAAAAGGCGGCATGAAGACTCTGCAGCGTCTTGGCCCATTTGAATTACCGCCACACCGTACGCGTCGACTCCCTTAACGTGTATACGTGAAGCGATACGTAGAAAAGCGCTTGCGACCACGACGCAGTGGCCCACGGCTTAGTTCTGCTTCTGCGTGGCTCGGATCCGGTCGCTTTTTCTTTATTGCATTCTGTACTTGAATACATTAACACATTTATTAGTATTTAATGAATCTGTTGGGGATGGGAGGTGGAGTTAAAGAGAATCTAGTGGCTGTCTTATGTTTTCATAAGGCAACCACTAGATTCTCGACGAATCTCATATCTGTGGGAAGAAAGGGTGGGGGGGGGGGGGGGTGGGCGGAGGTGGGAGGTGGGATCTGGAATTGGATAAAATCTAGTGGCTGTTTTATGAAACATAGGACAGCCACTAGATTCTCGATGAATCTGTGATATGTGTATGTAGGGGGGGGGGGGGGAGGGAGGGAAAACGGGGCTGTGTTTGTCGAATGCCACAAGACGATCAATCATTAATCCAAGAGAATCTCAGACGTACAAAATTTAAATGTATTGAAAGAGTCTATGAGAATATAAAAAATAAACAATAAATACAATACGGTTACCTACAATACAACAAACAAAAAAGAAAACAATAAATCAAAAAGTATTTTTTCCAGATGACTGATCGCAGTCTTGAGTCACTGAAGAACTTTGCACTTATTCCTAGCTGGAGGAGATAGATCGTATGTCGTGTGATGAATTCGATGGCTACCTCGCAGACAAAGGATTACTATGGAAAACTAGGAAGTGTCCCAGTTGCCTTAATCCACGTTCAGTGACGCGTCAAGCTGGGCGAGCTGGTCAGGAGGTGCGCGCCAAATTCGAATGCTTCCGAAAAAGTTGTCGGAAACCAGGGGTTCTATATAAAATTGGCTACCTGAAAGACACTTTCTTCGAATCTCTAACCGGCTTCAGAAAATCTATTTTTCTGGCATCAGTGATGTTCGTGGAACGACCTTGGGAAACTGGAGGAAAGGGCTTGCCACTGCGGAGTCAGCAGGAACACGATGACACAATCTGATCAGTGGTTCAGGGACATCATCGTTGAATCCTACCTCGACAATGGGACCCCAAAAAAAATAGGCGGAGCCAACAGACTTGTCCAAATCGATCAGACATACATCGTAAAAAGAAAAATATAAAAGGGGAAGGAACGTTCGCGACAGCTGGTTAGTTGGAGATATAGATACTACTTCCAAAGAAGTGTTCATAGAAATTACGCTCACTCGTGATAGTGGCACATTGGATGGAATTATAACAAAGCACGTACTTTCCGGCACCGTCATCTATACCGACTCCTGGCGAGGATATTCAAACTTGAAAACCTTGGTTTCACTCATTATACGGTGAACCATAACGAAAACTTTGTCGACCCGTCTACTGGTGTCCACACTCAACTAATTGAAAATACGTGGGCGCACATTAAGAGAGCCATAAAAACGAAAACGGACTAAAGGGACCCCTTTGGGACGACAACTTCTTGGAAGCATTGTGGAAGTGGCAGCACAGGTCCGATCCAAACCCCAACTTGCTTTGGAAGGACATCGCAAAACGTTATCCTCTAATTGATTAAGGTAATAACGCTCTTTTAATATGTTTTCGCGATTTTACAATATTTTAATATTCATTTCAACTTATTGTGCTTCCGTAACTTCCCACCCCCCTCCCCCGGCTAGGAAACGCATAACGCTGAGGATTGATAAGGTAAGCATATTTATGTATATTCATATGTTGTGTTGCATGGTACATCTATCTAAACTTTGAAATGAGGTGCCCCCCCCCCATTGGGAATGAACCGTGATTTATTCTGAGATGCTATCGTTGACAAACCTATCGCTAACCTGTAACTAGTCGCTTGTAGTAGCTTCCCATCAGAGCCCATGCCTTGCTGCACTTTGTGTTTACACTTTTATGCGTCAGTTACTAATGTTTTTCACACGGTGGTTATCAAGAGAAAATCTCTATCACTTTTGCGTTGCGCTAACCACGTGATGATTGAGGAAGTCTCATTTCAATAGCTTACCACCATCTCACCATCGGCAGTCTATTTCTACTGGACTGCATAGTTCGTCTCAACTACTCGTTCATAAATCAAAAGGTTTGGTCTAGCTCAAACTGCACTAGGAACAAGCATAAGGTTAATGCTCCTTGGCCACCTACAGTTCGGAGCTATCTTAGAATGGGTGACGAATCATCATCGAAGTGCAATGCAAGAATAGATCAAAGTCAGCCAGAGAAAGCCGCTGGAGGTGAAGACGAGTCCAAAAAGGAAGAGGTAAGCAAGCAGAATTTGGCGCAATGCGCGTTGGAGGAGGCAGCCTATCAGCACTCAAGCACACGCACGACGTGCCGTGGCTTTTCCCATGTGTGGGGCGAGCTTCTACCCGTTTACTTCGGGCAAGTCATACCGTTTCACCTAGGCCCCTCTCGTTGCAACTTGAACTGCACACACGGGTACGTAGGTGTGTACAATGGAAAATTCCACGTCATCATATCCGACTGTTATGCTTAAGGAGGTCGAAACCCATAGGCCGCCCCCAACGCGCATTGCGCCAATATTTACTCCTAGAATAAATATGAATTAGCAGAAAGTACCCTTTCTAGAAAAGCAGCTGGATCGGTCCAGTAAAGAAGAAGGGTCAGGTTAGACGTTTTGAGACGTTAAGCAGCGCGTTTTAGAAATAACTAGCCTATTCAGGGTGGAAATGACAGCTCAGAGAGCAACAAAATTGCCCGGGATATGCCTCGACCAGCAAAAAAAGAAGATTCGCCAAAAAGGCGAAGAATCGCCAGCAGTTAAAGTCGCTGGAGGTAATATAATTAAGAGGACGCTAGGTGCGTCAGGGGTAGGGAACTGTAAGTGGCCTTCTACGGAGCAAGTGAACGCTTCTTGAGGGCTAAAGTACACAATATAGAACACGGCGCAATTGAGATTGGGTGGGGTGGTGTGAACTTTCAGCGGAAAAAGCACATTGTCGGTGTAATGAGCATGTAAGAAGTTCAAAAACACTAATCTATCTACTGACGAAGTCCATGCGAATTAATTAAATTGAAATTAAACTGTACGATTACGGGATCATATTCGTGAGCACCATTTTTCGGCGCAAAGCTGTTTGAGGGGGAATCACCTTCTACTGGGTGGTCTCGGTAGTAACGCAAATTGATGACAAATATCGAACCTATCAATCG
>CANDYH010000788.1:0-17484 GCA_947396885.1 Heligmosomoides polygyrus polygyrus | reverse complement strand
AATCAGCTCGATGAGCTTTTCTAATTATTCTCCTTCCGCCCATGGTACTTCTCCACCGTACGACATCATGGGGTTAACTTCTTCCCAGCGCTGATGCCACTTATCGGTACCCCAGTGGCCTACCTCCTCTCCTTCTCTAAGTACCATGGGTTCTTTGCTGTCGTTGAACATGGGAAGTTTCATTTATTGGTCTTGGATCTGGAACACACCAGCGGCTATACGTTCCCTAGTAGGCATATTACTCGATCTATCTCCCGTCATCGCTTCCAAGACATCGCACTGACTCCAGGGCTGATTCACAGGGGACGTACAAACGCCGTACTACCGCTACCTTTCCCTGTTCAGTTTGAAACGCTGCTTGTACATCGGCCTTTCCATTTCCCTTCGATATTGACACCTCAACCCCTAGCTTGCTCAGGGCGTTAGTGCCAATGATTATCTCGTTGTCTTTCACTCTGCTTATATGAAACGGCACTATGCAACTATTACCTCCGCTTAACTCTACTTTAATACGCACCGCTCCATAAAATTCCATCCTGTTATTGGAGGCGTCAAAAACCGGCTTCAACTGTGCCTTTCCAATCAACTCCAACAAATCTACGTCATAGCCTTCCTTTTGTGCGTTGGCTAGAGTCTCAACAGGGATTATACTTATCATAGAGCCCATATCGAGCAGCCCTGGCTTGTCCCTCCCGAAATGCTTACTTGCGCTACCAACCGATCTCCTACCAGCTCATCTCCTTTCACTTTGTGGTCCTTTACCGACACTCCCAAGCTCTGTACCTGCTTAATTATGCTTGAGATAGTTTCTCTTACTTGCTTCTGGCTTTTCTGCTTGATTTGATTCACTCTTGACCCTTTCTGGGACATTCTCTACCTATGTGACCGTAGTTGCCACGGTTGTAGCACTTCCGCTTCTCACCCATTCCCTGCTTCAGCTCCATTCTTTCTCCACGATGCCCTTGGAATTTTCTAACCTCGAGTCTAGGGCTACTACGGGACGCTCGTCCTTTTCCAATGCAGACATCCTAGGATTTTCCTGCTTGAATGTCCCTCTCGTCGATTCTACGGGTCCCATTTCGGTACTGCGCAGCTCTCCCTTTCTAAATAATTCGGTGGACTGGATCTCATACCCGAAAATATGAGCTTAGACTGCTCTATGCTTAGCGCCAGCTGCTTGATCACTTCATACGCTCTACGCGGCTCTATCCTATGTAGGGCACCTACTAACTGAAAGTGCTCCGGCCAATCACTAAGATTGTCCAGGAGTATTTGAGCGTACTCCATCGACCGGTCTTCTATCGTACAGTCAGGGTTTGCTTGTCTCCCTAACCTTTTCAGCACAAGGCAGAAGTCCGCCACGTCTTGGTTAGCTCTCCTTCTTAGGTTTCTCAGCCTCGTCAGAGCCCTCATGCGTCCCGCCATGGAACGCCAACAGCCTAGCCATTTCTCTTGTCACCGCCTCAAAACCCTGCTCTTTAATTATTCTTGGCAATGCCGTAAAGATGCTTTTGGCGCGTCCCGCTAAGTGATCATCACCTAGGATCTCCATTAGGGTCGCCTCACACCTTGCAACCTCCTCATACTTTCTTTAAAATCTTCTCAAAAAATCATCAAAGTTTTCATTTCTCGTACCCCTAAATATTCCAGGGTCGACACAGACCATTGATCTCAGGTAGTTTACTAACTGCTGTGAAACTAACGGACCTGGGTCTTCCACCGCTGGCACCGTCGTTGCTGATGCCGCGGAACGTGGCCTCGAGGGTCCGGCACACGTCGCTCCAGTCGAACACTGCCTCGGCGTTTCCTGTAACGGGATTCTCTGTACACCATCTCCTAACAAAGATGTACCTGTTACGAACCCTTCCTTACCTTGGGTTGGAGGCACTCCTCCTTTATGCGCTCTCTGCAGAGCCGCCACTTCGTCCTTTACCTGAAGTACGTCGGTATTCAGGATTTCACAAGTTTTCGACATCACTTCTCCATCATGCTCCATGGTTCTTACATACTCTCTCCATTCCTCCACACTCTCTGTACCTCTCTGCACTAGAACCTTCTCTACCACTCGCATCAATGACGTAGGTACTTTAAACTCCCACTCAGATAGTACCTTCTCTATGCTTCCTATTTTTCCTAATACCTCCCTCTCAACTTCGGTTTTCTTCTCCTTAGCCACACGAGATTCACTAAGAATCTTCCTGACCTTCTTTTGGATGTCTCGCTTCACTTCCATGCATACCTTCCAAACCGAACTCTTATCTGCTTCATATCCCAACTGGATACTCACTTGACCCATCGGGTCCGCGTTCTCATCGCTATCCATTGGCGCCTACATGGCCCACTTCCGCCTGGCCTGCAACAGTAATGTGCGTTCCTGCTTCCTCACCACTGTACTACCAGCTTTCCCGCACCGGTACGGCTTCCTTTCTTCGGATAGCCTTTTCTTGCGTGCACCCGTGCCTTGCGGTAGCCTCGGAGTGGCACACAGACAATAGAGCGACGATCGATAAAGCGTTACGTACGAAGGAGTCGGTTGAAGAATCCCCACGACTCGGCAATATCGATTACAACGATTCGGCCCCCATGTAAGGGCCGGGTGAAATTAAGATTAAAGTTTGGTAATCGATAGAACCGATAATCACGGACACTCTTCAATCAACACCTCGATTTAATTAAACTTTATCAACAAACAACCCAAAAACCAGAACCAACAAGAACACTTCAACATAAAGTATGTCCTAACGAACGCCGACAGACCCGCTGAAACGCAGGGATGCGACTAAAGAGACCCTAGCTACAACGAGCCGTAGACCACCCTAAGAAATTCACAGACAGCAAAAGCTTATCGCCGACAACCTTACTACAGGATACGCCGACTCACCCTGTTTTTTTTTTTGAACGAGATGCCTTCGCGAGGACCCGACGTCGTGGCGCTGACGAGAATGCTGCAGATGAAACGAGGATGCCGCAAGTGAAACGTACACGCGGGTCTCCTGACTCGCCGGCTTCCGGAAAGGTACAGAATCACGAGACGCTCACCAAGAGCAACAAGGCCATGAGATGCTCACGAAGAGCTAAGGCACACCACAACGCTCTCGAAGAGCCAACAGGAGCCCAAGATGCTCACGCAGAGCTAGGGACGCTCGCTAAGAGCAGCAAGGCCACGAGACGCTCACTTAGAGCTCACGGAACGCAGGAAGACTCACACCGAGCACGGAGGACGCTCTCTAAGGCACAACGAAGACACAGACGCTCACGAAGAGCACCACGAACGCTCACTAAGAGCACAACGACCGAAAGACACCTATACCAGCCGGCCTTAACCCTCTTGGCGGGCTCTCCCTTTAACCCGCTTCCCGCGCCTTGGCTGTCTCGCCCGGGGCGCGTTTGCCATCACCTATATCGATCCTAGCCTACGTCTCGCCTGCGTCACTTGGGGCGCGTTTGCGTCAAGGGTTCGACCATTCCTACTGAGTCCTGCGCTCCAGGGGTCTGCCCGGATTCGGTGAGTTACTCTTCCGCTTATACTCTAACAGAGGAACGGACATCGCCACCACAGCTTTGCCACCTAATATAAAAATAACTCTTCGCAAATTCACTGTCATTTCTATTCCGCGGTCTTATTTAATTGTTATGGCTTCTCTCGAAGCGTCGCACCTTATCGAAGCAGATAGTGAAGATCGAATGCGTGACAGTGGCTGGCGCCTTCCATGCGTTGTCACAGATCAAAGGCTGCTCCTTTAAAATAGTGCAGTTTGCGCTGTCCATCGAACATTCTACTGTTTACATTGAACAGGGCACGAGAACTGACGCTGCATGGGAACTATAAAAAGCAGCGCATCTCTTTAGGACTTGTTCTTTTTATCATCCATAGTAACGTTTGCTCCAAAAATACTTTCAAGCTCAGCAGGCTGCACAAAGTTGTCTTCGTTCTTTCCGCTTAAAAAAAACGAATTATCTCAAGGATTATCCAAAAACATGATCAGATACTGTTTACGAGGGAATGATAAAAGTCTGGAATAGCTGTCTTATTAGACGCATATCATATGACCATTTTATCTCTACTCTGACACGTTGCGGTTTTTTAATAGGATTGCATTATCTTGTTTACAACTGCTCCTGCACTCTCCTCTGCTATGCTTGCCTAGACATGTATGAGCACTTTCGAAGAACCAACAAGTGAAAGGACTACCACAAGAAACCCCGAAGGAGACTTGTAAGTCGAATCCAATGTGCTCCCAGAAACAGGCTTTGGCGACGAGCAGGCTGACGGAGATGCGCAATAGAGTCGCCTTACACTGGTTCAGATATTTTTAGCACTTGCAGCAAAACGAGTGAACTGCTGATGGAGCTGTTTGATGTAGCAGCCTTCTGCCATTTCTATAAACCAAACGTTCAACGGCCTCCCGGCCGCGAAACGTCTGGTTGGGGGCTTCGCCCCAAACCCGTAGAATAGAACACCCCGACCGTCTTCTTGTCCTCTTTAGGCCTTCTCTCATTCATTACGGTAAAAAAACTGGTTTTGCTATACAGAATAGTATCGCGGAATACGGTAGGGCAAATTCTTCAAAACTACTCCTATGGGGCCTGTCGACCCTCTGTTGCACGTACGCAATTCATTCTCTAAAGCACTCGTTCTACACATGGCGAAGATCAGATAGAGTCTTAATCCGAAGTGCTTAATCTTTGTAAACACAAATGAAATCATCTGCTATTGGTAGCTCGATAGCTTTCACAGTTCGATGGGAATAGCACTACTCCGATTCTTTTACTCATTCCGGATACACATTGGATAACGTCTCTGACACATTTGTTGAGTCCCGACGCATGCGACACGACGTCCACGACACGTCTTTTGCACCCTACATAGGTGCCACGACGTCTGTAGCACGTCTTCTGACTCCACGTTGGACGACACTGAGAGAAAATACTGGTCCCTTTATTGGTTCCTTTCACTGATCCCCTTCACTAGACCCCTTTAATGGTTCTATTACTGGACCCATTACTGGTGTTCCCTTTATTGGCTCCTTTGCTGGTGACTGGTCCTTCACTGGCACCCCACTTATTGGTCCCCTTCACTGGACCCCCAACCCTCGTCTCCGCTCCCCATTACTGATCCCACCTTACTAGTTCCCCTTTATTGGTGAACACTTTACAGGTCCCCCACCTTTTCGGGACCCCCCCCCCCCCACCCCTCCTTCACCTGTTCCAACCTCACTGGTCCCCCTTTACTGTTCCTACTTCAGTGGTACCCTCTTAATTGTCAACCCTTTTCCGGTTCACCCTTCACTGGTCCCCCTCTTCGTCGGTCCCTACTACCGCTCTCACCTTCACTGGACCTTACTGATCCCGTCTTCACTGGTTCCCCTATCCTTCACGGTCCCCATTACTGGATCCATCCTCACCGTCCCCTCTTCACTGGACCCTCTTTGTTGGTCAACCCTTTGTCGGTCCCTCCTTACTGGACCACCATCCTTCACCGCTCCCCACTACTGGTCCCACCTTCACTGGTAACACATCGTCTGAATCCGTACAGTCCACACCGGTGAAACCTCTTTTGAATCCAAGTACCTGATGAACGACGTCGGTGACATGTCTTCTCAAGCCGGACGTCCTTTCCATGACATCAGTTACACGTCTTCTTAACCCAGACACCCTTTACGCGACATCAGTGACACGTCGTCTGAATTCGAACACCCTTGAGCGACATCGGTGACATGTCATCTGAGCCCAGACGCCTGTTGTTTTGGTAAAAATTCGGTCGAAAAAGTCGGAATTCCCAATTTGATGACCTAAAAATCAATAAAGGACAAATGAGCAAATAGCACTAACACACATTCTTGTAGTACAGAACATTGTCTTCCAAATGCTATAAAAAACTGCGCAAAAAACTACAAACCTAAGCGGAGAGAACAAGTGCGCAAATGGCTACTTTTTCACTTTTTCACTTTTCACTTCGCCGACCTAAAATTTAACAAAATTCAGGATGAAAAAAGAAATGTAATACACATTCTGATAGAGCAAATAATTCTCTTTCGAAAGCTGTGCAGCGCTATGCAAGAAACCGCCGGCGAAATCTGCAGTGAATCGTTGAAAAAACGGCTAAGACTTATGGGACAACTAATACATATGTGAACGCAGAGTGTCGCTGCTATCGCCAATGTTTGTAGACTACTAACGAAGTGGACCATGGCACTGCTGTCATTCTCAAGAACAAGTATTCCACTGTCGGCCATTCTACAGCTCATAGTACGCAGGGAATGAAAGCAATTGACAAACAGAAGAACATTCTATGAAGACATCCATTTTGGCTATTTAGTGCTCAAACGTTTTCCTGCCGCACTTTTCTAGTTTTCATCGATTTATGTTTGGATATAAAGTCTACATTCAGGTTAGTGAAACAGCCAGCTTTTGAGCAGCATCCAATCTTTTTTCTACAATTTTGTGATAAGCAGTCATTATCCTAAAGCGCCAATTGTTTTTTCTATGTTCTCGTTCTGTAAACAGTAGTTTTGTAAGAATTTACTTGCGTTCAGGAGTATTTCTTCTTTCTTCTGCGTTTGTCCCGCTTCATAGCCGGATCCGCTTTTCTGCTGCTATGACGCGATCTTTTCCGATCCAACGCAAGATCAGAATGACCAGCAAAGTTCATGTGTAAAGAGTCGACTCAACGCTGCTTCTGCTGTCCTCTAGGCCACTTTCAATCATATTAACTTACAGCGGAAGCTGCCTTCCTTTTCACGTAAAACGTGGCCGTAGCATCGTAAGCGAGTCTCGCGCATCTTGTCGTTATTGGCGCGACACCAAACTTTTCCAGAATAGCATCGCTTCGAATGCGGTTCGTGTTCGTGACTCCAGTCGTCCGGTGCAGCATCTTCCCTCCTTGACGCAATTCAGCTTCTTTGGTCACAGAGCAACACTCAGCGAAGTACGTTACTACTGGCCGAACGCCTGCTCCGTAGGTCTCCGTCTTTAAGCGCTTTTGTATCTTCCTATCACCGAGCACGCCAGTCAGAGAGCACCACATGGACCAAACTGCACTCACACATGAATACACTTTAACTATCAGACTCCCATGAGAAATTATTGCAGGTACTAAAATGGCGAAGTGTGTGGAAGTTCGGTGCCATTAACCTTCAAGAACCTTTTCTAACCTTTTTTGTAAGTCTTTATTTTATTGCGGAAAAATGTTCAGCTCCTTCAGCGACTCCAACCCGCAGTTCCATACAAAAGACCATTAGAAGTGAAGAGTCACAAGAGTCTGGAAAGATTGTGCAGGTTCGGCATTCACCCAACTACGTCACATGTGGCCAGTGAGGAAATGCGTCTGCTAGCCTCCCTGGATTTATCTATTTATTACTGCACCAAAAGTGCGACTATTAAAAACAACAATAAACATTATTAGTTAACACAGTCCAGACTAACTTAAAAACAATTAACCTTGACAAAATGGAGATTAGGAGCTTGGTAGTTTGGGTAGCACTGTACACAAAGTGCGGAAAAAGTATTGACGTTCTATGCTTTGACCTTCAGTGACTTGATACTTTCGTATATACCGAAGTGAAGATAAATCAGTACAACTATCTCTATTGATGTCCTGAAGAAGCAACAGGTTCCTTGGCTCGAATCCCACCTCGAGAGTAAGCCGTATGTCTTCCAGCAGGATTAGACGCCTGTGCTGAGTCGAGGATTGTTCAGGACTGGTGCCGCGCTAACTTGGAGGACTTCATTCCGGCCGAGGAATGACCTCAGTATAGACAAGATTTGAATCCGCTGAATTACTTAATATAGGAAGTTTCGGAGAACAAAGCTTGTGCTTCTTCCCACCAAAGTATGAAGTCAGTGAAGGATGATCTGGTCAACGCATGGAACGAAATCGACGTTGATTACTTGCGGCGCACCGTCGATGCCTTTCCTCGTCGTCTTCGCCCCTGCATTCGCAGCAAGGAAGCCCATATAAAATACAAGTGATGCTATTCTGTTCGCTAGGTTATTGTTGAGATTTTATATATAAAATTGTTAAATTTTACAATGTGTTATCATTTTTAATGTTTACGTTTAGTGCGTCAATACTTTAAACGCACCCTGTGTAGTTGCAACTAGATAAAAGAGCTTTCTTTTGCGGCTGCTCAGCAGACCCGATGCAGACGACTGAACAAAAACAGCGTACTCCAAAAAAGAGTGATATAGTATAATACTATATCCAATTGTACATGTAATTGGATTTAAAGGACTATTGCTGTTGCTCTCGACCACTGTTGTAATTGTAGGAAGTTTTGGCACAGGCGATTCAATCCCACTTCCATATCCCAGTCCCAGGAATCGTCGGACGATGAACAACAAAACGGATAGGCCCGAATCCTCTCGAACCGGATAACGGTTAATGGCCGGTTAATCCGCTCATTCCTGCTCTTGATACATACAAGTTGTTCAATAGCGCACTATTTCCTCTTAAGTCATTTAATATGAACAACAGCAAAGACATCGATGACAACTTCTGTGGATGAGAGTGCTAAGGAGTGAGCTCCTGCCGCCGGTTGTGCTAGATTCGACCAAGCTTCTTAAATCTGGAAGTTTTACCGGCACATTCCTAATCGGCAAGGCGATGGGGCATGCTTATCAAGGATGATTGGAAACCCTGCACAGACGAATCCGCCAAAATCTTCATTAAATTTCCGAAAAGTTCCGCTAAGACATTAAGCCAGACTTTGGCAAAAATGCACGTTTATTCATTGAAGCCGTAAATCGTTAAGGGGAAGGTCTTACGGATTTCAACGCAAAAATCTTGTTTTATTGCGGATGAACAACACTACTCTTGACTCCAAAAGGGTTTCCAATTACAAGAGCATCTGCAGTTTTCAACAGACGCTCACTGAACGGTAATTTATGCCGTGTGGATCTGTGTCTCGGACGCGATAACTCAGTAGTCAAGCTAGATATGCATTTAGATGCCTTGCAGTGGTGCGGCCCAACAAGAACAATGAAGCCGAGTGCCAGATTCATCAACCGCTTACCGACCGGTAACGGTATATCGGTTATCGCATCTGTATCTCTGTGCCTCTCTACATCACTTACTACATAGGGCCGATATGTGAATCCGCCGTGAGAAAATACGGCGGTATCGTTGATGAATCTGTCCCCAGCAGACCACGTTTACCATTTGTTCACATCCTCCAAATAGGCAGCTCCGCTTCAAAATTTATGCATATTCTTAATGAGTGAACACCTCAGAAACTGGCAACTTCATAGCAAAAGTAAACCGAAACTACATCGCAAAGAAGAGACTGTTTAAACGGAAGCCATCCAACTAGTGGCATAAAGATATACAAAAAGTGCTTCATTTTCCGCGACGTTACTAGAGTGACTGAATACCAACGTTGTTTCGATGGCGCTTATAGTAAGCATCCTATCTCAGGATCATGAAATTTACCACCTAAACCTCCTTTTTAAGCGACCGTCATCCAACTTCCATATTTCGAATACATAGGTGTAAGACCTGTGGTGTTCTTTTGAAGATTTGTTCTTTTGAAGACAGAGTACAGTTTGTTTCCTATAGGGCAGTTCTGTAAGGTCCTGAAAGACGGCATGGCTACGAAACGGAAGAAGCAAAATCTGAGTTCAACCTTCGGCGCGTGTCTTGACTGCGCTCTCTTCCTCTGTCTCTTCGTCTGCTAGAGAGGAAGTCACGTTGGTGAGGGCGAAGAGCGTTTTCGCAGCTGCCAAACAGATCACGTTCGCTGGCGCATTATGGTCATGCGATCCCGATGTCGAGCACAGTGCACGAACGAATTCGTTATCAACTGTGGAATCCAGCAAGAAGTTAGGATGTCTCCTGATTTATGGCTGCGTCTAGGAAAACAAAACCGCAATGATGCTTGTACTAGATAACGCGGTTGTAAATAAAGTGGTTGAGGTGTTCCAGCTTCTCATTAACCGGGCACCAATATGGCCAGACTTCCACTCATACTCTTGGCTTTGTCTACTGCTGTCTTCTCATCGCCAGCCCTTGAGGTATGTACAACTTTGACGAATTCTTTACTTCTTTCACGAGACAAGGGTCCTTCAGACATTCAGCGTAAAAGCCAAAATGTGACGCGTGCAAAGCGGGTCCTTGGTGAGGTGAATGGACAGCTACCCGTGCTTACAGAGGGAACCGAGTCGCTCCTTCGAAATGCCATCAAGGTTGGTTGGGTCCCTTTGAAAAACCAAGGAAACACTTAAAGCTGTGTACCAGCTAAGCAGACGTCGTGAAAACCTTGTTTTCACATTATGCATCGCACAGTTCCCAATCGCTCAGTTTTCAGAAAGTATGCGAGCGGTACATTCACGTGAACATCTTGGAGCAGATCTGCGTCGTCCTTCGAGGAGAACGTCATCCGCGACCTCTTCGCCTGGATCAAAAAGTGGAATCCGGTCTGCAACCTGAAAGAGAATGTCAGTACATACATCTATGCCCACGTCCCGGTCGGATTCCTGCTTGAGCCACCACCGAAGCAACCTGCTCTCAAAAAGCCACCACCACCAGTTGTCCCTGTGATTCCCGTGAAGCTTGAATCAGCTGCCTGCTTCTAACTAGAAGCTTTTGTGGTGATCTAGTCCCTTATCACTCTAGCTTCCTGGGTTTACTTTCAATTCCTCATTCAATCCGCTCAACCCACTGCAATTAACGCTAGATTGGTGTACAGGGTAGAATGAAAAGGTGAGCGTGCTCATTTTTATCGTGGAAACGGTAATTATTTTAGGGTTTCTGTTATTGCATCCAATTCCGATTGTTCATAAATGTACATGTATGATTGTTGCTACTGAGGTTTTCACAACCTAGCCAAAAAGGAAACACAAGTTGAAGCTTAAAAAGACAGAATGTATTCCATGCTAAATCGCCAGATAGCGAAAGGCTGTTCTTTCATAACGTTGTGATTTGGCTCAGGGTTAGGTCTAGGTGGCGGTCAAGTCCTTGATCCTCTTAGGAATAATTATGCGCACACATTCTACTACTTCCTTTTAACAGCTTCATGTTTACTTTTATGCTTATGTTCACAATGGAAAACAATTACTACCCCCACAAAGCACTAAAACACACATAGCTGTGTCTTCACATGCAATAAACCGTCGAAACACCGCTCTATGGAATTACGTCGACCCTCAGCTCATGTACAACTCAAGGTTTAGGTTGCTGTCAGATAACCAGAAGTTTAGGTGGCACAAATGCTATAAAGCGCTTGAGTAGCTAAGCATTTTATGAGGAAGCTTTTCTCGGTAACCTTCTATTCGAACAAATCTAACGGCTATGTTTATGTCACACCAATGCATCGAAAAATAGTTCGTTGAGCAGACTCCAGACACCCTAGACACCCTCCTTGGATCTTGACGCCATTTTCCTTCCTGAAGAATCCATCTTGTGAAGCATGACATCTGCGCTTCAACCGCAACGGCTACTTAAAAGGCGAAACACAGAAACGAAAACTAAGAAGTGCTTTAGTGAGGCGACTGGGGCTATATAGAAACCAAATCGTGCAAAACTTCTTCTATATCCCCACTCAGCTCCTTTTATTTCGAGCTTCTCTCAATTTATTTATTAGGTTGCCCCCATAAGTCCCGCCCGCTTTTTCCAACGATTCATTCCGGATTTAGCCGGCCGTCTCTTGCATAGCGCTATGCAGCCTTCGAAAGAGAATGATTTGCTCTGTCAGGACATGCATTGCGTTTCTTTTTCATCCCTTAATTATGTCAACTTTTAGGTCTTAATGTGAAAAGTGAAAAGTGGCCATCTTAGATTTGGAATTTTTTGCCCAGCTTTTCATAGCATTTGGACAATGTTCAGTACTACAAGAATACGTGTTGGTCCTATTTGCTTAATTGTCCTTTATTGATTTTTAGCCAGTCAAATTGGGACGTCTGAAGGGAGAATATTTATTAGGGGGGGGGGGGGCGCCAAAAGTAATGAGACACCCCATGCCGTGTCCATATATCTCGTGGCTGGAGTCTGGATTCGTACTTGTTGTATTTGTATGTTTGTATGCTACTTACTGAAGCCCATCTGAAAAGTTACCACTTCCGCCCTTTCCAGAAGCATGCCAAAAACCCCAGCCTGTCTCATGCCGAAACCCCAGTCTGACTAGTCGACCTGTGTCGCGCAAATCTCCCCCAATTCCCAACCCCGAGCAGCCTGGGTCAATATTCACGCAAGATGAGAAGTACGTCTTCTACCTTAACCCTGCCAAGCAGCGAGTCTGGGTGAGGCCTGGTGAATTGTTACCGACCTTCGTTCGGCGAGATGTTCACGGCGAGAAGCATCTTTGGAGCATTTTGGGGTCTGCGCCCATGGATCGGTTTACCGAAGGCTGTTTCCCAAGAGCACCGCGATGAACTCCAAGGCCATGGTGAACGAAATAGAGGAGATGGTCCGGCGACTCGCTCTTATTCATTCGCAGCGCTTCAAGAAGGTTCTCCTCTTCGACAACGCCGCACCCAATCGGGAACAAGTAAGCACGGATAAGCTTGGCCAGCTGGGCTACGTTCACATGCCTCAACCCATTCGTATTCGCTGGACATCTCTCCATGCGACTACCACTACTACTTGAGCCTACAGGACTTCCTAGTCGGAAGGGACACAAGAACCCAAGCAGTCCTTGACAACCATATCGAGCAGTTGATCAACACCAGGCTCAAGCAGTTCTGTAAGGATGGGGTCAGGAAGTTGACTGAGCGATGGCAGCAAGGTCATTGCCCTTAATGGCAAATACATTCCTCAGCATCGTTGAGTTGTAATTGAGTTATAAGGAGATAAAGATTTTTTTTTCATTTTGTCTCATTGCTTTTGGCCCCCCCCCCCCTAATATTGTTACCGACAGCTCCTGCTTTGTGGTAGGACTTTTTCCCGGTGTTATGTCGGTCGAAAGAGAATGCCTTGCTCTATAAGAATTTGTGTCGCGTTTATTGGATCACGCTGGCGGCGATGTCTGTTTATCCACGTGGTGCCACTAGAAGCTGCTCCTTCTGGGAGCTAAGCTAATTGCGGACACTCGATTGCAGGCAACAGGCCCTTGTGACAGGCCGGGCCTACGAAGACCCATATCACATCATATGGTTGATGACGCTTAAGAGATTTCGAGATAGTGCTACAGCGTCCGCCGGAAGGGGACGCGCACTCGCAAAGCCCGGCAAGTGTGGAAAGTATGCGAGGGTCCCTGATGCAAGGACGGCATCGGGGGCAATAGAGCCAATTCGCCTTCTTTCGCACACCATGAAAATCTTTGAGCGAATTGTCGAAGGACGTAATCCGGGATGTCGGGATGTCGGAGCTTTCCACGAATCAGTGTGGTTTGATCTCTGGTTGTGGCACTGTTGATGTCGTTCACCGCCGTACGTCTTCTGCTAGAGAAGCACCGCGAGAAACAGAAACCGGTGCCTTTTGCCTTCCTGGGCTTGGAGAAGGCCTTCGACCGCGTTCCGCGAGAAGTTATATGGTACGCGTTGCGGTACACATGGTATCCCCGAAGAGCTTATTGAGTGGGTGCGCATTCTGTACTCTTGCCCAGGGAGTGCGAGCACCAGCGGGCACCTCGATGGAACTTCCCATCTCTGTAGGGGTGCACCAGGGATCTGCGCTATCCCCACTGCTCTCCGTGGTCGTGATGGATGCGATCCCACGAGATCTCCAGGTGGCGGCAGCTTGGACGCTGCTCTATGCTGACGACGTCATGCTTGCATGTGAACATAAAACCGAACTCGAGCGACAGGCCCAGGCGTGGTGCGATCGCTTGGCATTGTTCGTAGTCAAGCCAAACGTCAAAAAAAACAGAGTACTTGACGACGGATGTGGTTGAGCACCGATCTATTAGGATTAATGGTGCTGAGCTCTCACGAGTTACATCTTTCAAGTATTTCGGGACAACGATCACGTCCAACGGCAGCCTAGAGTTGGAATTGAACGCACGTGTGAGTGCAGCCTGGTAAAAATGGCGCTCGTTGACTGGGGTGCTTTGCGACAGGACATACCCGAGCACCTCAAATCGAAGGTACTTAGGACAGTCGTCCGCCCAGTAGCGACGTACGGTGCTGTGTTGGCCGGTGACGAAGAAAATTGAAAGCGGGCCTCAGTGCAATGGAGACGAAGATGCTACAGTGGACGGCTAGAGTTACGGGTTTGGACCGCGTTCGCAACCACGCCATACGACAGAGGTTCGGTTAGCCCCGATTGCCGAAAAGCCGCGAGAAACTCGTTTTCGATGCTACGGCCACGTCCTTCGCGCTAATGATGACACCGTCCTAAAGATAGGCCTGAACCTTGACGTCCCTGGAAAGCGGCCCAGGGGACGCCCGTAGCAACGTTGGCTAGATACGTTGCATTTGGACTTAAAGGTGGCACCATGGTTAAGCATTTGATGGGGAGAATTGGCCTCACCACACCAGAAGAGCGGAACCCGCCACCAAGCGGGATAGAGGGTAATGAAAATGATGATGATGATGTTTGTTGCCTCATGCCGATTTCTGTCGAATATCAATAAAATTCCAAAAAGAGAAAAATCATCTTCATCAAGAACTCCTTCTCCTTGTTCAGTTGTTTATATTCTATAGAAATCAGCATAAGCCAATAAACGCGAAACAAATTCTTACTGAGCAAGACATCCTCTTCCAAACGGCATATAACACCAAGCAAAAAAGTCCACCCCAGAGCAGCAGCTGTCGGTAAAAATTCGGACGGAAAAGTCGGACGTCCTAATTTGATTACCTAAAAATCAATAAAGGACAAATGGGCAAAGAGGGCCAACACGTATTCTTGTAGTACAGAACATTGTCTTTCCAAAATGCTGTAAAAAAAAAACTGCGCGAAGACTTTCTACTTACCTACAGAACATGCTTGATCACAAAAACTGTCTGTTGACTTACGCTAGGCTAAGCGAAGATTGGACTTAGTGCTATAGATTTTCCAAAACATTCAATGACAAGGTGTTAAAGTTTAATAGATCTATTGAGAAGAAGGTGGTGGAGTCGGGCGGACAAATGACTCTTCTTCAAGTTCATGAAACCCAAATTAAAAGAAACTGCCTTCTGATCTAAAAGTAGATGGCAAGCTGTTACTCGAGAATCATAACAAGTCGAATGCCTTGGCATCTCAATTCTGCAAGGTGTTCATTACGGACAACGGAATTAAGCCTGAGTTCTCCTCAAAATTTGGTCCAAAATGCATACATTTCCCTTTTTTGACGCAATCAAAGTTTACGAAGTTCTGCAAAAGTTGGACCCACATCCTATTCGTTTACACCAAACGATATTCTTTTTGTTTCCATCAAGAATGTTGCTCACCTCTACTGCTTATCCACTTTCATACCTATACAAACCAGTCCCTTTTGGTTTCAGAGGTGTCCAGACTATGGAAGCATTCTTACGTTACTCCAATACCAAAGGCTAAATCTTCGTCAGATCCTGCTAACTATAGACCAGTCAGTATCAATTCGCTTTTCTGGCAGGGTATTTGAGAAGCTTCTTAAGTCCAATATCTTGAAATCATCTCGATACTAATGGTTTAGTACCCAATTCTCAGCATGGCTTCACCAAAGGCAAATCTGTTGCCAATAATATGCTAGAGACCTTAACGATTGGACGCTCGCCCTTGATGGCAGAAAATGTAGTGATGTCATCATATCTTAACTTTGCTAAGGCATTTGATAGGGTCAGACATGCAAAGCTTTTATATACTATAAAGGGTAGGTGTGCATGAGAAGGTCTTTAAATGGCTCGAACGTTTTCTTTCGGGTAGAACTTTTCAGGTGAGAGTTAATTCCTCGTTGTCCAGTGTGTATGAAATACCCTAGCGAAATCCCACAGGGTGGAGTTTTATCACCTATACTTTTTAACATTTATGCAGCTGACATAAGTGAACTACTCGTCAATTTCAAAGCTATGTCTAAGCAATTCGCGGATGATCTCAAAATTTATATGGAAATTGAGGGGTCTCAGAATGCGCTTAAAATGCAAGAAGTAATTAACGGTCTGGTTAAATGGTCCGAAGATTGGCGAACTACCCCTGTCAGAGGAATAAAAACTTTCACATGAGAATAGGACGGTCCTTTACACCCATAAACTATCATATCAACGTTCATCAATAGCAACAGTCAATGAAATTAAGGTCCTTGGTTTCCGATACACTAATGCTTTAGACTTTCGCCACACTACAAAGAGTTGTTCAGGTATGCTTTTACTCGAACGTATCACATATTCAAAGCCCTCACAACGATGGATAGCAAGGTGCTCATCGCGGCTTATAAAACCTTTATTCGTCCCTATTTTGAAGTGCGGAACGGTTGTTTTTCTCCTCACAAAAAAGAAGAATATTGCATTACTTGAAAAAATCCAGAACAACTTTACTAGGAAAACTCTAACAAGGCGTGGTGGCTTTCTTTACGGCAAGATTCCAAGTGTAGTTATCAGAAGCAATTAGTTTGGACTGTCGAGCCTAGTATCTAGAAAAAAAAGGTTTGATGTGTGTATGGTTCGAAAACTTGTTAAGGAGCAGTCCGCAGTCAACTTTTTACGATTTTATACTCTGCGTCCCTCAATAACCAGAGGGGTCAGTATAAATTGTACTTCTCTAAGCCAAAGACCACGGTAAGAGCAAAGTTTTCACAGTTAGAGCACGTTTATCCTACCTACAACTTAGTAAGACTGCCTCCCTCCCAGAATCCAAATATTCTTTTAAACGCATCGCCAAAAAACAAATTCTCTGCGCATAGGTATTTAAGAGCGACTTTTGTTTGTTGGTTTTGGTATTTGTTGTATTGCAGTTTTATCTTACTCTTTGTCTTATACAGAGTATTTCAATGAATAAATAAATAAAATTCCAAACCTAAGCGAAGAAAACAACTGTGCAGCTGGCCGCTTTTTCACTTTTTCACTTTTCACTTTAACAACCTAAAGATTGAAAAATTAAGGATGAAAAAATGCAATACACCCCTGTGATAGAACAAATCATTCTCTTTCGAAGGCTTTATAGCGCTATGCAAGAGACCACCGGCGAAATTCGCAATCAATCGTTGAAAAAAACGCGGGACATATGGTACAACCTAATATTTGAGAACATTCGAAAGCGGTCATATGGGGGCAGCCTCTCACGAGACCTAATATTCATCTATTTATTTACACTAGTACAAGTGCAATTGTGCATAAACTGTATAAAAAATCACTAATCAAAAAAGTAAATACAACCTACACATATTATCTAGGTGACGTCTAAGGCATCAGTAAACTATGGCTTCAGATGTGATTTCAGAAATTTTTTAAAAGCCTCGTAATTCCCAGGATGATTCTGTCTTCTCCGAAGCTTCTCATATGAAGGGTGGGTTCTATGCAAGAAAAAGAAGCGCTACAATTTCACTTCGCTTTTTCAGCATCGTACTTTATTGTACCCACCACGAGTATTAGATCCTATTAGCGTCACTAGGTCAGTGAGCTTTATACAGCTTTCATCGTTAGCAATTTTGTGAG
>CANDYH010000787.1:0-20526 GCA_947396885.1 Heligmosomoides polygyrus polygyrus | reverse complement strand
TATCCATCTCGCGATATCACTGTCTGCTATCACTGCTGATATAGTCGTTTGAGCGTCAGTTTCATAGTGTCAGCCGAGGTGTTTGGTTGCTCATTTACAGAGCTCACGCACGCAGTTACATTTCGTAGCCTAGAGGACACCTTCGAAGCACGACAAAACGGATACCGCTGAGAAATAGAGACGTAATGTGGGTTGCTACGTTGTGAAATGCGATTGCTGTCATATATGCTGGACTAACTGCTTGTCGAGCAACTTTCATAGCGGGTCGTTTAGTGCTGGTGCAGCGATGTCGTCGTCGTTGGATGCGAGCAGTCGACGTCTGATGAAGGAGCTTCAGCAACTATCAACTGAACCACCTACGGGTATTGTGGTGAATAAGGATGCGGCTACTGCAGACCTTAAGTAGGTTTCATTACGTGTTTACCTTCTTTATACGATCCCTGCATGTAGAATGGATAGCCGGGTGCATTCCTTGTAAGCGGATTCCGTCCGGTACTCATACCACAACTGACAGTTTTGCCTTAACTTGCTGTAAAGTTAGACTCCTTCCACAGTTCTATATGCATTCCTGCGTAACGTTCTCTGGATTTTTCCTAGTAGGGAGGGGGCAGTGCTAGGATGGCAGATGTGTCCGTCTTTCTATGACGCAGAGCCACATTCCCTGGGCTTGCATGAGTGCCGTCGTATCAGTAGCAGTAGCTTTGCTTGGGCAACTCAGTCTGTTCGAGAATTGAGGTGAAAGGAGGTTATTTATTTATTTATTTATTTATTTATTTATTTATTTATTTATTCAGTTGCACTCTAGGGTGCACTACAACGTCAACGAAGTCGACAAACAAACAAGACAACCACAAAAACCACTTTAGCAATTACCATCCGGCTACACTGATTATATGGTGACTCCCGTAGTAATGTAAATTGCAATGTATTATGTAAAGGTGCCTATGGGAGGATAGCGCATTGCAGTGTGCTCTCCAGGAGATATCATCCATTGTACATTTGATCCACCTTTCTAGCGATGTCAAAGCGGATGGATTACTAGTGGTGTTTTTCATTACCAATTCCTGCCTTGGATCTTCTCGGCAGGCCACTGGCTTTTTCCTGGTGTGGGGTCGTGGGGGAATTGCTAAATGGCCTAGAAGCAGATCGGAATAGACGCGTGACGTGAGAGCGCGCAATTGGTGTAGGGGAACAATTGTTCAACGCGAATGCACACGTGAGCTGCGTCAGCGACCACGTGGGCATCGATCGATGCGCAACGGTCACTTGTGTGCCCGCTGGTGGCCCAGCTGCCAGACGGATCGTGACGCAGTGGGTAGGAGGACGGGTTCTGGCGATGGAGGTCGGGGGTTCGGTTCCTATGCATGCTGGCGTTTTTGCATTTCATTCAACTGACTGGATGAGGTCCAGGGGTTTTAACATATACACAATTTTCAGGCGTTTTCTGCCCATTTTTCCAGCTGTATGCTTCTGCAGAACCCGGCTTTCTCCTGAGAGACGGAAGCAGTTTCCACACGAACGTCTTGGATCGCACCCACCCTGGAGTCCATTCCCTAGCCTGATTCTGCGCTCGAAGGGCGCGGAATCTAGCTGCGGACTCCCCCTGAGCGACGAAAGCAGTTTCCACACGACCAGCTTGAATCGCACCCACCCTGGAGTCCCTTCCCTAGCCTGAATCTGCGCTCGAAGCCCACCCCCCCCCCCCCCATCCCGTATCTCACCTTGAATGAACAAATATGGTTCGATGTTAAGCATTTGATTTACCACCACGCTTAAATAGAGCGTACAGATTGATACGACCGTACTTGAATGTCAATGTTACGCCGTAGCGCAAAAATGTATTCCGATCTGCTTTTAGGCCGCATAGATCCACTCGGTCGTGGGGCATAGGGAAGCGAAGCAAATGCCCCAATTGTCGCTAGTCCCTCAACCTAGGAATGCAATAGGTCGCTCCTAACGCTATTTAACTGTTAAGAAGCGACATTAACGCTCAGATTAGTTGAACCCAACGTTTGTAATTATTTAAGGACGGTTATATTTTCCGAAGTCCAGATTTCGGCGCTATGCGGGTTAAGGGGGGAGGGTACCCCTTTATAAGAATAGATTTCTTCGACGTATAGCTTACGGAATTAAGTTCATGCTATCACACTTTACTTACCATGGTCCACCGCTGCTCTAGGATTCCGCTGGAAGTTGAAAGCAGGGTAAGAAAAAGGAGTAAGGAAGGCCGCAGTCACAACAGTGCACTTTGCTCATTGAGTAGGGCAGTCGGACAAGGTGCTGGCTGTCGCGTGAACCTGATACCATGTTCTTAGCTGGACCAAACCTGTGGCACATATATAGTGCGGTGATGGGCTTGGCGGTGACGGAGTAGGACGAAACGTACTTTATCCAACTGCGGATGCAATCCTAGTTGGTGGTGGCCGCTCTTAAACGATTTCCCAACATAAAAAAAAAACAATAAATTGGCAACAACAAATATTAATAAGCAAACTTTACCAACCTGGTTGCCCAAACAGACATGGTTTCCGAATCGCTAGCCAGGAGAGGAGAACCTAAAAAGAACCGTTATCGGTGCAATTCTAGTAAGGTATGACTCCCTTACTTTGCACCAAGAACGCCTCCTAGCAGATAATATAGATAACATCATTAAAATAAAACAAACATAGGCCAAGACACCAACCAGTTAACGTTTCGGACAGAGGCAAGACGATTACTTCACGTCCTAATCATCTGCAGACGTCCCGACCCAGCTCACAAATGTTATACATTCTCATGTTTCCTCGGTTATTTATTTTGACTTCGTTAGTTCAGCTATTTTCTAAGGAATGAGTGAGTCCGATATATTTCAATACGGAACACATTCAGTTCTTATGAAGTCGTTTAAGAGCGACCAACACCAACTAGGATTGCGCCCAACTGCGTACAAAGATGAGTTGCAAACACTTACATACTCACCAAATCGGGACCGTTTTCATTTTTAATCGGTGGTTCGCATTCCTGATAGGTTACAGTTTCCAGTGCGACATCTCTCATTTCCTCATTTTTTCCGGCCTTGTGCTTCCCTCTTGTGCTAACAGACCCACGTTTCGCTAACTATAATTGAGTTAATTCTTGTGTCACGTTGTTGGTCAGATCGGGGGGGGGGGGCAAAAGCCGAAGGACGCTTAGGGCACAGCGGCGTGTGTAAACCGGCCCGCTTCTTGAGTCTAGCTATTGGTGTTTTCCATCAAATTTATACTTTTGGCAGCCGATTATCCAACTTTACGATATATCGAGCGCCCAGATTACGCGCCGAGCACCAAGATAAAAAGGGACGTAGCAGGCGTCATCTGTCGGGATTCAAAAGACGTGTAACTTAACTGGCTTCGTGCAATGTTCGTCCGTTGCTTCGTTTTTCTGCAAAGAGGTACTGGTGGGCAGCGCTATGGTACTTCGAGGGTGTCATATCGGGACGCGCATGCGTGTTGTGTAGCTACAGGAAGCGATTGTTAATGCACTGTTATTTCCTCTCTACGTTCACACATCCACCTTAACCTGCCTTCACATTGTGACAGTGGAAGGGTGTCTCGGATGCTGGCAATTTACACGAGTGCGTTAGTCGGGTCATATCTCGGCGTTTTTTCTCCTGCCCAAATCTAGAGTGCAGAGCACAGCATTATTATAGTTCGCTTGTATTTTTCACTAACAGTATGTTTCGTTTCTTTTTGTCTGTGTTACTGAAGTTTTTTGGGAGGTGATCACACAAGTGTATCACAGCACCGGTGGAGCTTCGGAGAATTATTACAGGAATTGATCAAGTATCATTCCCGTCGGGCGGTAGACAGCAGCGGTATCGATGGACCAATCTCGTTTGATTTTATTTATGTTTGTGTAAATTATGTAGTTCGGATTGGGACTCTCACGATTTTATATATCAGTGGAGGACTCATCTGTGTGTATGCTGTCGGTCCGTCTCTTTCTCGCCAAATGTAGAACGGGCTATTTAGAGTGTATCGCGTGAATGCGATAGAGGATGCATTACAGGCTATGCTGGGTTACGGCTTGCGCACATTCCTCTGGAATTTAGTGCAATTTAAAAGTATCTGTATCTCTTTCTCGCCAAATGTAGAACGGGCTATTTAGAGTATATCGCGTGAATGTGATAGAGGATGCACAGACTGAGAAACTTTTGAAGAAGTGCATTCCTACAGAAGTACAGATACTTTTAAATTGCACTAAATTCCAGAGGAATGTGCGCAAGCCGTAACCCAGCGTAGCCTGTAATACATGAATCATATTAATGTGAGAAATTAGGTATACCCAATGGGATTAGGGCGGGAACTGAGACGCTTGGCTCGATGTAGAGGATACGTTAAAAAAAGGGGAAGCAAGAACGTGTGAATCCTATCCTAATGAGGGCCATTGGTATCTCTTCGTAAATTTGGATAACATACACATATGCATTACATTCATTTAATATACGTTTACATATGTACATACACGTTTACTTATGTACATAGCACATTTTGTACTCGGATAGGAGGCTCACAACTAAACTAGAATTTCGTTCTCACATATGGAGGCTAATCTCCGAAATAAATAACAGCTGTAGAACATCACACATGTCTGATCTATTCGGGTCAAAATCAACTGATTTCTTGAGAGTTCTATAATTTAGTGGTTGACGCGGAATTATTTATGGTGAATGGTGGAGGGCATTTAAAACTTCTGCTAAAATCTTTCATGCGGTAGCAAGTGGGTGGGAGAGGGGTCATGGACTGTGTTACTGGTATACTTGATCGGAATCACATCTTACTTTCACAATAAGTGAAGAATAATGTGGAATAGATTCTTGGTGATAGTGTGATTTCGAAAGGAAACAGGGACTACGTAGTACTGGTAGGAACGTCATGCTCATTGATCATGGCTCATTCTTCTTCATTTCAGTCGGAGATGTGTTTTCTATTCAGGCAGTGGCGCGTGGACGTCATAGGAGCTTCGGGAACGTTGTACGAAGGCGAGAAATTCTCTCTTCAGTTCCGCTTCACCCAGCAGTATCCGTTCAACTCTCCTGAGGTGCTTGTTTGTTTAATCGATTTCGACGGCGTTTTGGGCCCTAAAAGTCAATTTTATATGCGCGGAAATGCTGTAATAATCTATTTGCCCTGTTTAGGTGATGTTTGTCGGCGATAACATCCCTGTACATCCGCATGTTTATTCCAACGGTCACATCTGTTTATCCATCTTATCTGAGGACTGGACACCAGCTTTAAGCGTGCAAGCAGTCTGCCTTTCGATTCTCTCTATGCTGTCTTCTGCCAGGGAAAAGGTGAAGTGGGGAAAGTACCCACAGTTTATACGTTTTTAGATAAAATGGTGTCTCTGCTAGGCCACGGAGCACTTGTTGGAGTCGCTTCTATGGTTAATTCAAAGAAACTTTTGTTATTAGTTGACGTGAAGAAACAGTTGACAAATTCCCTGTTTTGATTTCCTACCTTCTTGATAATGATACTGCGCTTGTTTATCAATCCTCTTTGATTTATGTGCTGGTACTGAAATTCTGCTTTAGAAGAGACCACCAGATAACGCACTCTACGTCCGAACGTGCAATAAAAATCCGAGCAAAACGCGGTGGTGGTTCCATGGTAAGTTTTTCCAGTTTTTGATGGTTTCTCTACTCGAAGTAGTGAAGTGTATCGAGTGCAGAACCGTCAGTTACTCGTTCTACATGGTGGGTGCGTCAGTTGACGGTTCCGTAGCATTGCATACATGCAATAGATGACTAGGGATTCCTTTCAGTGACGTCTAGGTAACGTCACATATGTCAGGCATTGTTGGCCCTTTGTTACAAAGTCACCAGGGAACTGTCTCAGGCGTATGTCTTAATGGCGAAAATGAATACCACATCAGAATCTCTACCCTTGAAGTAGTAGGAAGGTAGGCTTTATTTTTGCAAAGCCCTTAAACCCAAGGAGTTAGGACCCCGAAAGTCCTGTCTTGAATTGCACGGTCACCATGCACCTAATACATTTGTGGGCGCCCTACTTGGAGATAAGGGACGTGGTGAAAGATACCGGTGCAAGCGGCTCGGTGCCTCAGCGGGGAATGGCGATGGTTCATAGGTGTAGGGGCAGGTGCTCGATTCCAGCGCCTTGTAGGACTTTCGTATGTTTCAATGTTCATTCCTTGTTTCGCGTATATCACCTTCACCAATTTTTCTATAGATATATTCGACTATAGGCTGCCAAGTACGTGTTCAGTAGGATTTTTTTCATCAGTTGCCCTCTCTACATGCGATACTTTGTATTTTTTGCAGATTTTTGATGGGACCCTTGGCTACATTGGGAATGAGCCTTCCTTCTTAGACGTAAATAAAGCAATTACAAGAGCGTATGATGGCACCAGTCCATAAGTCGAGAATGGGTGTCTAGTCGATCTCACCTAGCATGTGCACCGCATGATCAAAGAAAGACAGCCGATCGCTGCACAAGTCCAGTTGTACCCTACTGCCCGTCGAAGGTGTACAACTAGACACACTGGGCTGGTAGCCACTGCAGTCCCGGTAGATCGGCAAGTATAGGTCACCGTCACATTTTAGCGTATCCTAGAAGGGGGCACGTTGGTCTTGAAACTTTACTGTTGAGCCGACCATTTAAAAATTGTAAAATATAGACAGGTTTTATTGGTGATGTGGTGATATTTTTCAAAAGTTGACCTGAGTATACGCTTCCCCGAGTATGCTATTCTCATGGGTAAATCTGAAGTGGACTATCACGCTTTCTCAACTGCTAGCTCATTGGTCGAGATCGAGAAGAGGTATAAAAATTTCACCCAGAGTTTGGCTAAGGGGGGTTATCTGGGGCGCTGATGACGAATGTTGATATCCATTTTTGAATTTTCGGCCGATTACGGTACTTAGCATGTGTGCATGCGATTCCATAGTAAACTTTGAGGATTCCTAGCTCCTTGGGCTCAAGGGCTTTGCAAAAATGGTACTCACTTTTCTCCTATGTTAAGGGTGGAGACACTCATAGTGGTATTAATCTTCGCCGTTCAGACGTGCACTTCAGACACTTCCCTGGTCAGAGCTTACAATTTGCACGTACACAAAGCCGAAGAGTTAGACTAGAACTTGAATGATTTGATGTCCTGGTTATTCTCTTTTACCTTCAGTTTTTTGCATTAGAGTCGTAGAAACATACATTTTCAGACGACACCGTTTAAGCCTTTCTTTCTATGTGATATATGGTTGGGAATGGATCTCTTCGTTTCTGAAGGTGTTTCATCTTCCAACCCCTTCGAGGTATGGCTTTATTCACAGAGTTCACATGTTGCCAGAGATGTTAATTTTTTTAAGGGTCTGCTTCCGTTTTGAATGATTTTGGCCAAGATTTCTACGAATAAGCTCATATAAAGATTGCGAATCATAGACGCCTCTAAACTTACAGCTTAAACTCAAGCTGGCAGTTCCGTTGACACCCTTTCGAGAATTTGTTTTGGAATCCCTGTGAAAATTGCTGCTATTACGCTAGCTGAGGCCTGATCTCCAGGTGGTGTAAAATCAATGGTGTTGGTTCCGAATTAGTCCCAATTGCGTTAGCTTAGAATCCGAAATTGCTGGGTCAGTGCTGTTTAGGGCTGAACATCCCATGAGTAGGAAATAAAATCAGTTCATCTTCAAAGAGGCTCCATCGTAAGAGTTTTGGTCGCAACGCAACATCGCTGTTATGACAGGTAATTAAGCTCTGGCGTCTCAATGCTTTTGCGGGGCGCGCGATTGAAAAGTTGGTGCTTTGCCGTTCTTTAGAACAACTTTGGTACCAGCCGCTGTCCCCAGGAAGATGGAACGCTTCGTTGGCGCCGGCGGGAAATCCGAACGAAGAACCTGAAATGGGGTGAATGCGACAGCCTGCTTCAACGAAGCTCCACGAGCCCATATTTTCATTTACAGGAACAAAAGTGGCACGTTCGCTTTGTTTCCACAGGAACAAATTGAGGAACTCAAACCGTACTTGTACAGCGTAGCTACAACTTGTCAGCTTTGTCATCCGCGATTCATGTAGAGGGTCGGAGTCATCAATTGAAGAGAAATCGTAAATAGAAGACAGCCACTGACGAATTTCTCATGAACGACGAAACATGGATTAAGGCAAACTGCCACTGGAGCGAAGCGAAAATGTGGCTTTTAACTTTAAATTGACAAATTAACTAACCATGAACTGAGCACTTCATCTGGACTATTCACTTTTTAACGTAGACGTACCTGAAGTCTTCTTAAAAAGCAAAGGAATCTTCTGTTTCAAGAAAGTTTGTAATAAAATTCGTCTTTGCAGAGTGCCGTTAGGGAAAATCTGAAAAATTTTGAGTAGGAATACAATTCTTATCTTACCAAAACGATACTTTTAGGTTCCTTCTAAAATTCTCTGATAGAAAGGAAGTTTAATGAGAAGGGACGGCATGCACTTATCCGGAATATTGCAATGTTTGTTTGATTGCTAGTGTAATTGCTGTTCGCTTGATGTTATGCAGTGGGGAATTGTGGCCTATTTATTCTTCTATGATTTCTGTTTCCGGTTTTATACGCCTGCATACAGCATTTACACTATCAGTCCAATAGGCAATGAAGTGCGTAAAGCGGCTGCGTGGCGCGACACTCCCACAATAACACTACTGTTTTCCTTGCGTTCCCTTAGAACCTTAGGATTTGAGCTCAAGTGATAAACATATTGATAGAGCGTTTCATTCATTCATTTCATTTTCCCTAAAAAGCTTCCGCGAAGGTACGTTTTTAATACAAAATTTCTTTAAAAAAGAATTTGGACTTTGTTAGATCCTGCCTTATAAAGTTAAGAACGTCTAATCTCGTTAACAAAATGTCCATTTTACTTTTAAAGATGCTCCTTTCCGAATTAGAAAGAGTTGGGGTTTAAATGAGGAGTGATGTGTTAAACGATAAGAGACACGTGGAGCGTAGTCGGAGGAGGTGCTGGCTTTCGTATGCGCCCGATTCCAGGTTATTGGTTTGGATTTCCCGCCCAGGACAACCAACCCCTTTCATCCCCCGGCGTCAGTGATTTGGTACCAGCTTTGTCTGGGAAGGTTAAGGCGCTGACTTGTTCATCGACTGCCCGCTACATTATATAGGCAAAACACGCATCCAAATCGCTTCCACAACGTCCATTAAGAAAATGATTTAAGTAACGGTGTCCCTTATATTGGGCTAATCGAAAAGTCTCGCAACACTTTACGCTACTGCCTGTTAAATTTGTTAGGGCTCTCACAGCATTGATCTTGTATGGTGACGTCACAGTACATTCTCGAAGCCTCCTCAAGCATTACTATATAAGGCCTCGCCGAGTACGAATACAGCAACAATGTCAAGGAGAAGCAGCAGCATCCCACCACCTATCGTTTACTACGAATTTCTGCAAGGCCATTCCGCAAGGACTGCAGCTTCCAGCACCTGCGCTACATTCAAGGAGGAAGTCATTCACTATTCCACAGTGGCCCGTTGGTATCAGCGCTTCAAGGCTGGAGATATCTCCCTCGAAGGTCGACCTTCGTTCCGGACGTCCCTCTGTTGTGGAAGAAGACATGCTTTACTGGGAGTTGCTGGATAATGAGGCCACAGTCACAGTAACTGTCTACGCTACCCAGCTCCAGAGCTTGACCGACGCCATGCGCCGAAACGTCCAGAACGGGAAAATGTCTACCTGCTGCACGACAGTGTGCGTCCTCATGTCGCTAAAGTGAGTCGCGACAAAATTCAGGAGTTAGACTGGGAGGTTCTGCCCCATCTACCGTACCCTCGATCCTTCTGGCTACCACCTGTTCAGAGCTCTGAAGATGATCTTCGAGGTAGAGAGCTCGACTGGAAATTCTGGCGGAAAGGAATTGAAAGACTGCCTGAAAGATGGGATCTAGACTTGGATAGGAATATATCGTAGACTTGTTTGTTTGTGGAGTTTTTGTTTTAGCAAATAGGGACAAATTTGATCGTATTTTCGGCTTATAAAGCGATATGGTAAGACATTTCACCGCATCGCTTGTTGATGAGCCGCGCTATCAGGGATTTCGGCAGTATTTTCACCGTTAGACAGCTGTAAGTCGTAAATGAATCTGGAGTCCCATGAAACACGTTAATAAAGAACATCCGCGATGGTGTAGGCTGTGTTATACTTACGGGTCTCGCAGAGTCTCATTCTGGGCGTAGAAAGTTATCCACGTGCCTGCAGTGCCTTTCCATATTTCATGGCGCGACTCTGAGATTCATTGCACCCTCTAAACCTTTTGTCTTTCGACCACTGTTCAGTGTACTTGTGAGTTTTACCGTATCCAGACGTACCACTTTACAGCATATTGTTTCAGAAATGTGATGGGCGCACTGCCACGGTCCCCTTATCGACGGCGCTATCAGTGACGTTCTCTTTGCGATTCACACGTATTCCCGTTTCAGTGTTATCGGTCGATTGGCAGAACACACTTCCCCTTCTACGGTCCGCCTAGAGGCTTCCTTAAACTCAGTCCTTTTGACATTGGGTAGCTTTGACGAGGTTTCGATCATCATAGGATTCTGAATTATGATTGTACTGAATTAGGTTGTGAGAGCGCGAATCGGGAGGAAGCCTTGGTCAAAGCTACCTAGTCCGGCGATGTTGCTTTCCGCTGGTACCGTCTGAATTACTTGTTTTGTGTCAATATACCCTCTACAATGCGCCTAATAACTTATCCGGAGGCATTGCTCATACGAGTGAACCAGTCCAATTGCCTCCAAACTGCTTGACTACTCATCCCTTCTCTCTTTCCGCCGCTATCTTCACACAATTATGGGTAAAAATCTTGTCCTCTTTCTCTTCCTGAGCGAGATGTGGCCTGTGTATGTATTCGTGCGGTGTAATCTGAGGTTACAATCCATCAGAAGCGACGTGATGCCGCTTCTGACTTGTAATGATCAGTGTGCTGGTAGTTTGACTAGATGTCATTGTACATATGTAGCTTTCATGTGATGTATGCCATCATAAATTGATTTTTCGAGTTTGCGTTCATTTTTTGTTGTGCTTCGGAGGACGACATGACATGCTTCTGTCTAACAGCAAGACTACCAGGATGTTGTGTTACGTGAAGGGGAAGGAGAGTTCGCCGTTGTTCAGTCCCTTCGGAGTGCCTCACGTCCCCAAGCTTTAACTGGTAGTGCAGCAGACAGGCCGGCCCTTGGAATGATTTCCGAGGCGCATTCGATACCATGGTGGATTCCACCTTCATGGCTAGCGTGACGAGGAGGGAGCTATATGGAGAGGTTTCCTGAAAGAAATGAGCATTGTTCGGTTTGGGTCGCCGTCTGATACCATTTATGCGCAGTGAACTGGTCCCAGAATGACAAGAACCAAGCTTGAAGCAATGGTAGACGGTTGCTAGCAGCGCCACAGAACTCTGCGTGACAGTCTTTCGTTGCTTCGAGAATTTTGAGGCCTGTATGATGTTAGGAAAAGCTGCTGTTGCACGTAGGAATTCGCAATATCTGCGGTCAGCTATGCTGGCTCGTTCAACACGAAATGCGGTTTTTTTCACGGGTCTCAAGAATGATACTTTGTTTGAGTCGTCTTTAATAAACTACAGTTCCGTAGGTCATTTTGAAAGGCAGGATTGCAGAAATCTCAGTTTAATGCTGACCACATGGTCGCAACATGCACTTGTTCAACGCGTTGGCATGTTTACCCTAGTTGCAATTCACTTTGAACTGGGCACTCTTCACGCAGAATAGACGTCAACGCCTGACACCTGACAAAGTCAAAGTCATTTTTGTGTCCGAAAGTGTTAGTAACTCATCCCTGCAGAGTGTCGTAGGGAAAGCTGTGTAAACTTTTCGAATGAGCATCTCTTGACCGAGACGGTATCTTTTGAATTCATTCCGAAGTGCTCCGATACAAGCAGTTTTTCTTGCGGAGAGGATGCGCCGTGAGCAGAGCATTACAACATGTGTTTGATTCATAGTGTAATCAGGAAGGTACAGAAAAGGCGGGTGCACTCGGAATCCGAAGGAACTATACGTAGATACCTAGACGCCTGTCCTCACTGGTCGCGCGGGCCACAACATCGCTTCCATACCTTCGTTGAGTCGCCACCTCCATTCAGGACGTTGCTGCCATTTGAACCTGATGACGGAAGGCTGGATTCGTTTTCAACTGTAGTGGTCGCAGTTCGGTCAGCCGCGCTATAAACGTAGCGGACCGCCTTACTGGAGGTCTCTCACGATGGTGCTTGACTCTCTTGGGACTCATTCCAGTGTTCTTTTCGTGTATCGGCCGTCTTGTCTCGTCATTATATAACCGGCCCCTCGGCGCTTAGTCTTCCTGTCATAAAAATCATTATTTTGCTTCCCAATGGTAATAATTGCTAACTTTTATTTGTTCATTTATTTAATCCGTCGAGATAAGAAGATGGTGAATCTTCCTTCTCGCGTCGGAACTACGAAGTCCGGCTCGATGTTGAGCGCGCCGGCTGTACTTCAGATGGCATCACTCTGGCGCTTCCACCGGTAGCAGAACGCGCCAGCAACATTTGAGTAGAATAGGTTCTCTAGTAGGTCACAGTCCATCAGCTGGACTGTAGCCCCCTTGAGATATCCGAGAGCGGCCCACGTGGCCCTTCCCCTCCTATCCAGCTCGTCTTTCATATCGCTCTCCATGATCATCGAATGTCCGAGGTACTCCTAATGCGACATTCCTTCGAGTTGAGCGCCTTTCTGTTGAATTGCTTCTCCCTCGCACTAAACGTTCTTCATGTCTTCGTCCAGCTCATTTGCAGTCCTATCCTTTTTCCCTGCTTCGTTGAGCTCAGCAAGCATCGCTTCTGCTTCAGCGGTAGAATTTGGAAAGAGTGGGATATAGTCAGCAAAACGAAGATTTGAGAAGGATCTTCCATCCACATGTATGCCCTTTTCGTCCCAGTCGAGCGATTTCGTTGGTCAATGTAGGGCTGCGATGAACAGCTTCGACGCTGTCGCACCCCCTTCCCAATGGGAATGACAATGGGGTAGGTGGAACTGCTGAACTGTCGTCTGTCGTCAGCGTAGTAAGCGGGACCTGGACACGAGCGCAGACAGAATGGCGTTCGTTTCAACTCCTTCGAATGCCTTCTCGTAGTCAATGAAGGTGAGAGCTAGGGGCAGAAGGTATTCCCGGCAAACATCAATGATCCTCGAGACGGTCTGGATTGGACCAAGCAGTTGAATCCCTCGCGAAATGCTGAGGTTTGGCCTCATTCAGTGTCCATGGTATGCATGTCCAATCTTCGAGAACGGCTTGTAAAGTACACTCAGTAGAGCGGTATTTCGGAAGACTCTGTCCCGCTTTTTCACCGTAGATCGTCTGTTTGCTACTTTCCAACAACTTCTTGCGTCTTTAGCGCTAAAAATCCTCTTGCAAAGATCTTCTGCAGCTACCATTAGCCACTAATCGCTTCAATGTGACATTCGGATCCAGTCTTAAAGCATTTCTTTATTGAAGTAAATCTCTTGTGGTGTTCGATATGCGGCCTCACTTCGTTGTGCGGGACTTTAAGGCGAGCCCTGCCCAAAACTGTAGTCCATTTAAGAAAGCAGGTCCTCTGTGGTGTCCTTCTTGTTTGGCGAGTCGTATCTATGTCCTCATCGTAAGCAACATCTCTGCTCCTAGCGTGATGAGGGATGTTCTTCTCCAACTTGTGGCTGAATCGCACTTTCGCTCGAAAGAGACGGTGATCCAATCCACAGCAGAACTGCCGCACTACTGCAACATCCAGCAGACACTACCGTCGGTTGTTAAGTACGTGGTAGAGCTCCGCATAAGTCGTACCGCTAGGTGATTCCCATAAGCACCAATAATGCTCCTTGTACGGGGAATAGAAGCTCTGCGAGACGGTTATCGTATTCGTTCCATTCCCTCGTGCTCCTCTGGCAGCTCACAGGTGTTACGCCAGGGACTCTCTTGAACCAGTTCCAGAAGGCACTCCTTATCAGCTGCAACTGGCCTTCTAGAGTGCAGTTGGCCCTCGAGTTGAAAGTCTCCGTTTTTGAACTTGCGGAGCCAGACCTTTGCTGTGTCGTACGACCCAGCGGAAGAACACGTCGCATCACCAATATTCCTTTCCGCATCGCTAAGATGACGTGCCTCCTGAATTAATAGAACTGTAGCAGTCGAATTGCTTGGCGTCGGGGATGACTCTGTCAGCCATATTCAAGACGCAATTTCACGACAATAGTGGTTTATGTAAGACATACATCAGTCCATATAAATGTTATCGATAGAAGGTGCCAGAACACTCTTCAAAAATTTGGCGAAATGCCAAACTGAGTGGCTTGAAAGTTTTTGAGCAGCATAATAGGAATGTGGGAGTGAGACAGTCTTTCGGAGCACTTCCAGCTTGATCCAGTCGAGGATATAAATGCTGATAAAAAAGACAAGGCATTATGAATTGGAATTGAGAAGGCCCTACCTACTGTGATTTGTTTTTCGCATATCGGGCTCGATTTACTTTTAAAAAATTCTCATCATGCGAACACAGCTTGCTATCTGCTTCTGTTTAAAAAGGCAACTGCGAGAAGAAAGTTATAATTATCTTCACCTTCACTCAGGGGCATGGCGTTTCGGCATCATGACAGGCGTCAGACGACTTTGCCACGCTTCGCTGTCGCCGGAACTCGTTTAATCTTGAACATCTCAATCGAGCTACTATGAAAAATCTCGATTGGGTACACCATCTTTACATTTTGCTCAAGAACCATTCCCGTGACATATCTTCAAGGAGAGCTATTACCTGAATCATCATTGGAGTAGAACCAGGATGTCAAAAAGAATCGGAAAATATTAGGTTGGTGAAAAAATCTTGCACCACAGCGTAATTTTTTTTCTCAAAATTTTATTGTTTTTTTTGTGAGCGACTTTAATCTACAAAGTAGTTAGGCCTTTGTCATACCATCGCTCACCGCGAGCGACGCCCAATGATATGCACCCATATCGATTCCATCGCGCCGCCCGATCGATATGGGAGCATATCATTAGGCGTCGCTCGGGGTGAGCGATGGTATGACAAAGGCCTTACCATTTACATCTACAACCTTCAGCCATCTGATGAGGAGATCATGAAATCTTTTCTTCCACAAGGAGGTCAGCTCTGACTCGAAAAAGTGCTCCACCTTTGATTCCAGTTCGGTTCAGCGATAAAACACCCATCCGTTAGGTGTTGCTTGACAGCTCGAAAGAGGTGGTAGTCCGGTGGCGCAGGATATGGCGAATACGGCGGGTGGGGCAACACCTCCCACCCACGCTCCTGCAACTTCTGGCGATACGACCTTGCAATGTGGGGGCGAGCATTGTCGTGAAGAAGGCTCGAGAATCCCATCAACAGCACAGCATTACCTTCTTCTGGTTGTTGTCCGCTTTGAGGTTGTGGTTGTTCTTGAGGAAGCCACTGGCCCTTCCGAGTATGGTTAACGAGGAAGACCCAGGATTCATCTCCCGTGACGACATTCTCGAGAAAGTCCTTATTACGAAAACGAACAAGGAGAACTGAAAGATAGTCAGTCGCGAAGCCTTGTCCGAGTCACGGAGTCAGTCAGACTTCACTGCAATGGTAGTATTTATATGCCCTCAGAAGCAAATTGCCACGTATGCGAAATATTCTAGAATGTTTGTGTTACAACTACGTGGCACCAAACAGTTCTTGGAAGTTCCTGTGAAATCTTGAAAAATTTTCAAATTTTTTGGTGCAGGACTTTTTCACCAATCTAATATAATAGTTTCAACTCTAGGGCACTCTCGAAGCCAGGTTAAAAAGGTTAAGAGGTTTATGTTAGGATTAGTTAACAAGCACTATGAGACAATAGATTGCACTTTTGTGATGACGAATAGGTCAGATCAGCTGGCTGCGTACGTATGGAGCATTAAGAGATTAGACGAGACTCTTTCTTCTTCTCTGGTCTCGTTGCTCGAGTTTTCTTACTAGCAGCATTTTTTATTTCTGCTCAAATCCGAGTGGAGTGTATGGCCAGTTGCTAAGCAAGAGACTTCTGTAATCGTAAAATGCTGGAGGCAGAGGAGGCCTTTGCATACTTGAAGGGGTACATGTCGCAAATCGCATCGCAGGGATGTGGGAACGCGCGGTTCCTTCTACCATGACCGCCGCAGCCAATCAAGCACCGTCTCTGCCGCATATGATTGGCTGCCGCGAATACCATAGGAGCAACGGCACATTTCCGCACTCTCCGCTGCACGTCCCCGCACCCCTGCTGTGCGTCTTCACGACATGTACCCTTAAAAGACACTTATGCTTGCACCTATGTACATAGTAATTATGAGGTACACTGACGAGCACAGGATGCAGAACCTCGGTTTCATGTGATCTGTCGTTCCCAGTCAGTGGCACTGGGGCGAGATAGAAGGAAATCATGGCAGGACAGCTGTTTGTAGTTCACCGTATGGCTCTGAAGCTTGTTCAGCCGTCTCAGCCTGGCAATCTGGAAGCAGCATTATAGCCTTTGTGGTCCGTAATCGGTTCGACATACCACATTTGAGACGAAATTCTGACAGTAGCAGATGTCAAGCGGTTCTAAAGCAGAGCGCCCTGTACTGCTCCTCTTAAACCTCCAACCACATGACCTCCTCGAAAGCCACCTCCAATAGACAGGCAATCCGAAGGAACTGTTGAAAATAGAGGACCATAGAGGGTTTCTGTGTCGTAGTAGACCTTGTGCATTCTCTGTGCGCCTTCCGCTGTCGTATAGCAACGGAT
This sequence comes from Heligmosomoides polygyrus polygyrus, assembly GCA_947396885.1. Lineage (NCBI taxonomy): Eukaryota > Metazoa > Nematoda > Chromadorea > Rhabditida > Heligmosomidae > Heligmosomoides > Heligmosomoides polygyrus. Next base: position 3,777 of record CANDYH010000787.1, on the reverse strand, counting down.
TTAGGTGACAAGGCGCTGGAATGGCTCGTGTGGCGATCATTGGCGAAGGAGTCATCGGCACGTCGTCAGCGCTGGCCATTAAGCGAATTCGACCAAATGTGAAGGTAAACGTTCCGCTTCTCCTTAACAAACTATTCTCCACGATGTTGTGTGGCCAAATGGATTGTGCGCTGGTGGTAACTGACCCCGTCTTCTCTTTATTCTGGTGTACGGAAAAGCAACACCGCTTTGTCTCTACTTTGGAGAATATTTCTTGAAATCAAAATCGCTTGTCATAAAAATCATTATTTTGCTTCCTAATGGTAAAAATAGCTAGCTCATATTTATTTATTTATTTATTTATTTATTTATTTATTTATTTATATATGCCGATAATGGACTTCCATATATGCGCTTGTTAACTTTATCGTTGGAAGGAAGTTGAATCATATGCACTTGTATTTTTAATTGAACTAAAATGAGCCTTCTCGCTCAGTGGGTTGCCTTCCATTTTCACGAACGCATCATAGCCTTAAAAAATCTGGGTGTCTAACTTGAAAAGTAATAAGAAGATATGTACTTACCTGTGCATGGAAAAATAGTAAAGATCCATTCCTATATAAATTGGTGGAATTCAGATTACGGTATTTCACGACCGTCCATTCGAAAAGACATGCTCTGCCATGCCAGCTGGACTGTTCCGTTTTGACAACGTCAACGACAGGTAGGTGTTGTGGTTGTTGAAGAAATGAGTCCATATCTACTGGGGAGCACTTTTCGTGGCGATGGTGACAGTGTTAAAACCTTTCCGTGATCGTTTTTGGAAAAATCCTTAAGAAGATGCTTGGCTTATATGGGATAAAAATACCCCTTATGGTCGCCTATTGCGTCTGTGCCAAGGTTCTCATTTTCTTTCATTTTTCATCTTTGCTTTTGCAACGCGTACACATTAGTTTCGTGTGTCACAGTCAGCAGGCAGCACGCTTAGGCCAAGCAACCTTTCATCCCTCGGTGATAGAGGGATTGCTTCCAGCGTATCTGGAAACGGAAATCACTGGATAACCAACCTGATGGAGCCTGGAAGTCAGTATAGAGACATCTTGGGAACATAGCGACTCATCCAAAAAACTTGATTAATTACGAATTTCATTCTTTATTATATTGCTGTATGTCGTTCTATTGATTATTCCTTTATTTCCTTCCACTCATCGAATTTTAGATTGTCATCGTGCGCCAAAAAATGTTACAAATGTAAATAATTAATAAAATATAAATAAATAATAATAGAAATATAAAGAATAAAGGATGAAAACTGACGTTGGTCAATCCCTTTGCGGGGTGCGTCACAGGATATCGTGACGAAAAGGCTTGGTTGACATAGGTGGGGAAGCGAACCAAGAACCTCGATTCAGGTGCACGCGATACTGTCACTTCTTCTGCGCTGCCACATGCACAAAAAATGGAGGTGTAATTATTAGTAAATTAGTTAATTAACAGGCAAATCCTTGAAATTACCGTTGACTAGATTGTGTTCGATATTACTTGCTAGTATAAGCTGCTATGGGCGTGTGTAGCGCAGTCGGAGGAGCCGACTGTCGCCTGCACCCGATACCAGGTTCCTGGTTCGGATTTCCGGCTCAGGCCAACCAAGCCTTCCATTCCTCCGGGGAATGAATTGCTACCAAACTTGTCTGGGAAGGATAAAGCGTCGACTTGTTCATCGGCTGGCCACCACAAGTCATTGTATGGCCAAATACGCATTCAACACGCCTCCACGACATCCCGTAGAAGTAGAATGCGTGGCGCATCCCAGAAGGGATTGAATAACGACGTCCTTTATCCTTTTATCCTTTATAAGCTGCTATAGCGAGTGTTGGTCTATTCTCCAGATTCCTCTTCCTTAATAATTTTCCTTCCTTACGGTGTCAATGCGTCTCTGCCGAGCGCATTTATAGGGTCGATCAGTTTGATTGAGCGGCCCTATAAATTCGTTCGGGATGTGTTTGAATGCTGTAGTTTTTCTATTTCTGAGAGAAGAGGCAGTGCAGAAGTACACAAAACGTAACGCGTTTTTTGATCTCCACGAAGAGCGAATGCTTGAGGGTACATGTGGTGAGCACACAAGGACATGAGCTCTGTCCGCCCATAAAGGATCAAGCAAACAATGCGCCGAATTTCCTGAATCAAACATCACAAACATGAGAACGACTGTGAATACCATGGAGATGAGTCTGAATTTGTTGGTACCATTGAGCGGTTCATTGCTACTGTTGCAGTATTGTGGCGATCTGGACACGAATTCTAGCGGCACTTGTCATTCTGAAAAGCTTAATGGCGTCCATTTTTTCAGGCCTGCAGCGTTTCAGGGAATGTCGATAATTTTGAAACGCTTAGGAAACCTAGCGTTGTCTTTTGAAAAGAGTTTCGGAACTACATAAAGTCTATGGTGTCGTTTTCTGTAAAGATTGAGTGTTTTTTTGAAACCACTAAGGGGGCACCAGTAATGGGGGTTCCGTAAGGGGGAACCAATGGGATAAGTGATATGATGACCAGTAAAGGGGACCAGTCAGGGGGAGGGGGCAACAAAAGAGTCGCCAGTAAAGGCGTCCAATAAGGCAGGAGGATCAGTGAAGCGGAGCAGTAAGGGGCAGCAATAAAATTGCCCAGTAAGGAAGGACCAGTGAAAGGGAACCAGTGGGGGGGGGGGCGGAGGGTGGAGGGGGAGTGCAAGTGAGGAGAGGATCAGTAAGGGAAAGTAAGAGAAAAGTCGGAATCAGTGCAGTCACAAAAGTACAGTTGAGCTGATCTTAACTCCGCTAGATTTTTTTTGTTAATTGCAATATGATTGGGTATGGTTATGGAAAAAGATGTCCACAACACACCTAATATTGAATTTATTTTATTTTCTATTTTATAGATGTACCATAAGTGCGCACAAAAGAGGAGCAAGAACCTGTTAAGTTGTAAAGGAAAGAAATTAGAGCAGACTTCTGCTGTTTTGCTAAGGTGGGGGGTGGGCTGTGTAAGTACGGAATGGAAGGTGGTTTATTAGGGGGGGGGGCAAAAGTAATGAGACACCCCATGCCGTGTCCATATATCTCGTGCCTGGAGTCTGATTTCTTACTTGTTGTATTTGTTTGTTTGTATGCTACTTATTGAAGCCCATCTGAGAAGTTACCATTTCCGCCTTTTCCAGAAGCATGCCAAAAACCTCAGCCTGTCTCATGCCGAAACCCCAGTCTGACGAGTCGACCTGTGTCGCGCAAATTTCCCCCAATTCCCAACCCCGAGCAGCCTGGGTTCAATATTCACGCAGGATGAGAAGTACGTCTTCTACCTTAACCCTGCCAAGCAGCGAGTCTGGGTGAGGCCTGGTGAATTGTTACCGACCTTCGTTCGGCGAGATGTTCACGGCGAGAAGCATCTTTGGAGCTTTTGGGTCTGCGCCCATGGACCGGTTTACCGGAGGCTGTCTCCCAAGAGCACCGAGATGAACTCCAAGGCCACGGAGAACGAAATAGAGGAGATGGGCCGGCGAGTCGCTCTTATTCATTCGCAGCGCTTCAAGAAGGTTCTCCTCTTCGCCAACGCCGTACTCCATCGGGAACAAGTAACCATGGATAAGCTTGGCAGCTGGGCTACGTTCACATGCCTCACCCACCGTATTCGCTGGACATCTCTCCATGCAACTACCACTACTACTTGAGCCTACAGGAATTCCTAGTCAGAAGGGACACAAGAACCCAAGCAGTCCTTGACAACCATATCGAGCAGTTGATCAACACCAGGCTGCAGTTC
>CANDYH010000786.1:0-19625 GCA_947396885.1 Heligmosomoides polygyrus polygyrus | reverse complement strand
AGCCTTAGCAGAGGTCATGCCTTTGCAGAAATTTCACCAGTTCATATCCAATCTTCAGGTAGAAGTATTTACCGATTCACCAGCCGCTAACGGCATTATTCGCGAAAACTAATGTCTTATCGTTAGACCAAATATTACGTTGGGCGCTTGAAGTGCAGCAGTACAACGTAAAGGTCATCTTCCTTAAGGGCTCCGCAAATAAAGTGGCTGATGTCGTCAGTCGTGGTCACGTCGACGCAGCAGCAATCGTAGAACAAGGGGAACATCTCCCTCCTAACGAGATGTAGTCGTGCTTCTTTGACATGAGAGCCGAACTGGACAAAGGAGTTGCGACAGGACCCCCCTTTACAGAAGCTTTATCGAAGTCTCGAAAAAGACCTGTCCAACATCAAAGCACTCCCCTGGTAGTAAAAAACAGACAGTAGCAGACTTTGCCATGAAGAACGGTTACTTGACTCTCGTGGACAATGAAAAGTTCAGTAGAGTGGTGCCGAAAGCATAGAGAAAAGCGGTTTTCCTTGACGTACACGCATCGTTGCTAGCAGGTCATTCCTGACTAGAAAGGTAACACGAACGCTGGCAAAAACTGTTTTCTGGGAAACCATGAGGAGGAATGTGCTAATATGATCAAAAGAGTGCAAGAATTGCCCTTCTTTTCAACCAATTGTTAACAACTACCCTCCGCTTAAGCCGATTATTGCTTCCGAACTCTTTCAGATGGTAGGTATCGACGTACTAGAAATGGGCTTGACGTCGTCAGGTAACCTATACAACTTGAAGATGGTCAACCATTTCACGAAGTTTGGGGGGCGTATGCAATATCCTAAAAATGAAGCGAGGTTCTAGCGCGTACTCTGTTCGAAGGATGGATAGCCCATGGTTGTCGCGCTCCTGGTTGAATACTGTCAGACCAGGACAGCGAGTTCGACAACAAACTGATGGAAGCCCTTACCGAGCTTCTGTGCATACACGAAGCTTTAACAAAAGGCTACAACACTCGTAAAAATGGGCTTACGGAGCGCTTCAATAAAAATGTAATTGGGTTACTAAAGAAAAAGGTGGCTATACCTATGGATTGGGACAGGTTGTTGCCTCTCTGTCTCATAGCGTACAACACCAATGTGCACGAATCAACCGGACACTCTCCGTTTTTCCTGTTGCATACATTTGACTGCGAAATACCTTGAAACTCTACACCAGTCCACCGCGTAATGGGAATGCATGGTAGACGTGAATTCCTATGTAATTGAGTTCCGAGTTCAAGCAATTCATAGGTCCGCCCAAGGCGAGAATAATATCGCTCGAAGAATAATAACGCCAAGGAAAGCGCTATTATGCCAGCCGAAACAACGCCTCCTAGCAACCTTTCTCTGTGTGAGAGAGAGTGCATATGCGTGGCCCTATAGAAAAATTGAGAACCAGGTGCCCTAAGTTATCAAATGAATGGAACGGATCATTCAAAATTATCAGCCTTAGTGAAAATAGTGCACTGATATCGCCAACCTACGGTAATGCTGAACCGCTAAAGGTGCAGTTCGATATACTAAAAGGCTGCCTCCATACATAGATGACAAGCCAGTGCACACTCTTAGGCAACGAAGAAAAAGAGGCAAACCTACAAAGCCCGTTCTGGGGTGATCGACAAAGGAAGAAGAGCTCATGGTCAAGGGTTCAAAGCACTATACCATTTTTGGTTATGTGCACGCGATCGCTGCACACTGGTCGAGTTGCTACAAGTTCATCTCCGCTCTCAAGACAGCAGCTGGTAAGCGGATCGAACATCCATCTTGTTTCTGTCCTTCCCTGGATATAGTATTGAGTCTTACTACGCCCAGGCTGTGGAGCGCCTTTTTCAGATCCCGCGGGACTACGACGATTCTCCTGCGAACCCGACAATAATCGCTCTACCGCTACCCTTCCTGCGAGCTGAGAATGGTTTGTAAGAAACCGACGAGGTCAAGGTGTGGTATACTCCATGCTGGATGAACTAGCCTGCCAACTCAACCAGTGCCCGATCACAGCCGCCATGGTGTTGGTGTGGCCAGATGTCATGCCATCCAGCCACCACATAAGCCATATCATGCGTGCGCTCGAGCGACACTTGCATCTGGATATGTATGTCCCCTTATGAGGAGAGGCGTAGTGGGATATGGCACGAAATTAAGAAAGTATGTGCCGAAGTCGTGGAAGCCTAATCATGCCGGCACGTGGTTTTGATGCTAGAGTATCGACGCATACGAAACCACAAAAAACACAGTGCCATTGGGCCATCCATGTACCAGTCTCGGTACCAGCCCATAAAATGGCGATTATAAATTTTACCCCTGGCAGGATGCCGTTTTCTTGAATTAGGTGCGGAAGTTCGCGACCACCATTACGCTACCCATATTATTCCCGAAGAAGAGGACCAAACGCGACTAGGACGACCACCCCGCTGACGAGCAGACGACACCGGCTCTACACGACGTCAATCGACTCCTCCGCTTCCCAACCCGAAGAAGGGGAAACCGTCGAAGCCGCAAGAGATGTATCTCAGATCGCGACCGCTACGCTCCATAAATGAAGCAGCATGGCAAGCAGTTGAGGAAGAAGTAGACGACGAAACCTGGCTGCTCCGAAGAGGGACGTACAGATGAAGCATTGTTCTAACCCTTGTTGTAACCCATTGTTCTCTATTGTCGTTGGTCGTCGACCAAAAATTCGATAATCGTTTTGACCTCTGCCGATCTGGCGGGCCGCGCCCAATATGAGGCCGCCGCCGACCGCTCAGATGGGCATTTTCTTCGTGTCTCGTTCCGGATAAACTGATCTCCCCACCACTCCTGCCGCCGCAGCAGCACAACAGAAGTTAACTTTCTTTGGATTAGTCATTGCATTCGCTTGTCTACATGCTTTGCGCTTGTTGATTCTTCAATGCAATCCACAACACCTCCAGGGTTTTGCACATTGCGATATGGAACTAACCCGCCAGGGTGACCGCTATCCAAAGCACTGCGCTACTTTGACTTCGCAGCCTGTGCTGCTCAAAAGGAGTGGACTCAGTCCATCTACGTGCTCTTTCACTCTGACTCAAAGAGTGCTGCCCGTCTTATCGATGTATTCGTTGTTGCATTGACTGTACACTAACAAGCAGTGCCTCAAAGTTGGTCGTCTGACTCGGCGTTGCGAGTACAGTCCCGCACTTGACTGCAAAGTGCATCCGTGATAAAGGGTACTGAAAAGGAAACCTTGTTACGCTCTTGGGCACTACGTATTCGTTCTGCAGGTGGTCTTCGACCTCTCTTGGGCATATTATCTGGCATATACCCATTTAACAAAGCAATGAGAGAAGCTAATTCCATCGATGATTTCAAGTCGTCATTGGAAGACACCAATGCAGCTGAGTGGAACATGCTGTGAACAATTGAACTTTTAGTAGTGCGAGGATGTGCAGAACGGAAGCGCACAATGATATTCTTGTTACTATTCCACCTGGTTTGGAAGGTGCTCTAAGAGAGACGGACATACGTGTTCAAGCATGGAAACCAGTGGTTTGTCGGCTTCGCTCTCGTGAGCTTAATGTGCTTCGCTGATGGTTGAGCAAATCGAAACAGATGCCCATTTCGTTTTGCGTAGGGCATACGACGAAACAACCATCAACATATAAACAATACAGTAAAATTCTGCGCCCTAGAACGGGTCTCTCTATTTTAGGCACAAAAGTTATGGCTAGCATTGGAACCAGACGCTGACCCATGGCGAACTTTTTGACCTTCCTGTATGTAGTACTCATTGGACCACAAAGATGTCACACTGAAGACATTCATTTATGAGTGTCATTACTTGAGTAACACTTAGCCCAAAAAGTGCAACCTTGTCCTGGTGTTCCGCAATAATTTCATGGGTAGCCTTCATAGCATTGTCATTGGAGGCATTTGTGTACAGTGATGTGACATCAAATGACTCTATTACAGGGCTACCTTCTAGGAATGTGCTCCAACGTTTACCCAAAAAGGTAACGATATTAAGAAGGTAGACAGGTACGAACGCTATTAGCTGCTTTAGAACCAAGTTCAGCAGCCAGGAAATACGATCTGCAGGCCCACCAACGCTGCTTACAATAGGCCTGACCTTATATTGTGTGGGTCAAAGGCCACCTTCCGATGGCAGCTTGTGTGATAAGGAAGAACTGAGCAGACAGGACGGTCACACCTAAAGCGCGTTATAAGGCTTCCTGGAGGTTTCGCTGATTTTGCAGTCTCAATCCACTTCAGGTTAAGGGAGCGGAACTGCTGCGAGAACTCCTCATGAGTGGTTCGCTTATAGACACTAGTGTCCTGGAAGTTACTTCTTGTGATGCTCTTGTCCAGCTGTTTTGGCAGAGCCAAAAACTCCCCTCCTTTATCACCAACGGACACCTTAATAGCCCCATCACCGTTAGGTATCCGGCTTCCCTCAAACCACTGCGCTAGTCGGTGGTTAAATTTTACGGTGTCCGGCTAGCCAGGATTCTCTGCAACATCGTGAGAAGAGATGCAGCCAGTACACGGATTTTCTTATCGATCGCCCACTTTGGCTCTTGTGCACAATGAAACGAAATGGGAGAAGGTGGGAATCGCCGCGATGTTTGCGCAACCCAGCTGATTGCCATGCACATCGATTTTCGCATTGCAGCGCATTGATCCCGTCTTTGCTGACCGTCGACAAATTTGTGCGCTGCGCCATGCGAGAGGCAGCGAACAGGAGCGAAACTGGGTTCGCGCGACAGACAAACATCGCCTAAGAAAGTAACCCTAGAGGATTGCCCGCCCCCCCCCCTCCACTACCTGCGTATTCTCCATGAGGGAGGAGAGAAATGGTGGTATTATAGGAAGAATGTTTGCCATGTCCACTACTGTTCATTCCATTCACTCTCACTCCAACTCCGGAAACTTCCGCAGAAACTGTAATCCTATTTTCGCGTCACACAAGGTTTCCCTGCATTTTCGCACTGCTGTAACGTTGTCCAGTCACAAGCTACGTCGCTGCTTTTCAGCGCGCCTATTAAACTTTCTACTGTTTACAATATCCACAAGTTTGTTGAGTTATTACGCTCAGAACACGCCCGTGCGTCCAACTTAGCTCAGCAACGGTCGATGTTCTCCGCGCTCTTACTCGCCCAGATTGCAGTTCTTACTTCTCACGGTACCACCATTCAATTCACCACCAAAAGCTCTATGGAATGGTAGCAGACTTGGCCCGGTAAAAATATCGATTTTTGATTAGGCCATTGTCCTTCTGCCGCGGCCTTCAGCCGCCTCGCCCTTGATGTGAAATTGTCAAAAAACCGATGTTCCCAGAATTGGTCGTGATTGACACCATTCAATGAAGCTTCTCAAGGCGAACAGAATGATGCCATTGGGAGTGTCGAGAACTCAAATATGGGCGAGTAAGGGCGGAAGGTACTTCGCCGTTGCCCTCCGCCGCTCTAAAATGACAGATTGGGCTAAAGTAGTTTAGGCACCCGAAAAGCTGGAAGCACGCTGCCGCAAAGTGCTTTCGGTGTCGTGTTCGTCCACGCATTTTCATGCCGTTAAGTCTCCTTGTTTTCCCGCAGTAGTCGATTGAACTTGGAAAAAATCGTGTCACACAAGGCTAAACTGCATTTTCGCATCGCTGAAGCTTTGTTCAGTCATAAGCTACGTCACTATGTTTCGGCCCACTTCTTAAACCTTCTATTGCTTACAAAATCCACAAGTTGCAGCCGGAAAGATTCAAACTCGACAGAATTATTGCGCTCAGAACACGTCCGTGGTGCGATTTGCGAGCTGTCGCGCCCAGTCGATTGATAGGTTCGATACTATATGAGTTGTGCACAGCGCACTCCAAAGTCTCGTCGGGGCAGAGTATAGCAATTCCTGCGTAGGGTGGCCGTGAATTTCTGTAAAACTACCCAGACGCTCATTCTACAAGCTGTCCCTCCCCCCTCGTTTGATAGGTTCGATCCTATATGCATTGCGCACGGCGCACTCCAGATACGACAGAAAACTTTACACCATGCTTGAGATCTCCGAGAACACGCAATTCCCTGAATATAAGCTTCTCCAATCGCAAAAGTCTGCTCCAGTCATTTTTGACCACCCACTGCGAAAACGCGGTGGTCTGGCGAAGTTGTATGCATGATTGTGTAGATCTCGAAGAGATGAATCGAACGGTACCAACCGTTTTTCAAAAACCTCAAATTGGAGGAATTGTGAGCACACAACGGTTGGCCGCATCAGTTGCGCGAAGGGCGGCTGTTGGCAATTTGCCAGCAGCGCGGCGGCCCCACATGCGTTCGCGATGGAGCGCAAAATCGTCCATTGCTGTTGGGTTCTTTCGTCGCTCAGGGAAGTACGCAGATGGGTTCTGCGCTCTTCAAGCGCAGGAACACGCTAGGGAAGGGACTCAAGAGTGGGTGCCATCCAAGCTGCTCGTGTGGAAACTGCTTGCGCCGCTCAGGGGGAGTCGCAGATGGGTTCTGCAAAACCGCATACAGCTGGAAAAATGGGCTGAAAATTGAGTAGACGTTAAAACTCCTAAGATCTCATCCAGTCAGTTGAAATGCAAAAAAAAACCAGCATGCATGGGAACCGAACCCCCGACCTCCATCATCAAAGTGGGACCCTCTACCCACTGCACCATGAGCTCTTTAGCGAGGGCGCCATCACGGGCGTATAAGAGGCACAAATCGCATAGCTTTCGCGCTCCATCGCCAAAGTGGAGTGCAAGCGGTTGCGTCGCGTGCGTCGCTGGGATTTTGCCAACAGTCGCCCTTCGCCTTAATCTTTCGGCCCGCAACGGTTTTCGACGGCTTGCGACAGACAACTCGTCCGCGAACGCCGTTCACAATGGAGCGCAAGTTTTCAATTTCAACATTTTCATGACTCCAAATGTATACCAAACGATAGAGTTCGATCTCCTGAGCTCAAATATATCCTTAGTTTTTGAAAAGATTGAATTTTAGGCGAGTTATGTCAAAAAGACGCAAAAGCCGCAAAATCGCTGTTTTTGCGGCATCTATTCAAAAGACGCGTACGGTAAGTACCTTAGAAGAAGGGCAACCCACGTGAAGGGTCTGCGATTTTATACCTGTATGCAAGTCCAAGCAACTGTGCCGCCAAAAGGGCATTGAGCAGACGAGTGAGGAAGAAACCGCGAATGGGATTTTTCTTTGAATATTCACGTACTTTGGTGTAGATCTCCGAATACCACGACATAGGAATGTGAACTGCAAGCACAATCCTTTCTCTAGGCTAGATCTTCTCGTTACTACGGAAACGAAACACAAACCGTCGGTCAGTGTATTGAAATCAGTACATGCCCACACTCCTTCCGCCACCCGCCGTCCTTCACCTCGCGCTGGAGTTAATTAACCTCCCGACGTTTAGTTCCATTCCTCTGATAACGCTCAATTTTGATTGACAGAATGATGTTCTGTGAAGATGCACTCGTTGATAACATGTACTATTATCTATCTATCTATTTATCTACTCTACCACTATATTTATTTATTTATTTATTTATTTATTTATTTATTCACAGCATGGTGGTAGCCACGCATATAATAAAGAAACAAAAAAGCAACACAAACATTAATAACTCAAACTTGAGGACTAAGTAGGCACCAATAAATGAGAACGGAAACAGTTATAACAATGAACGCTGGACAACAATCAAGCGAGCGAATGCTCAGATACTCCTAAGAGATTCTCGTTTTGGGCTAGTAATAAGTTGAACTCCCGCAAGCTTCTATAGGTCAAGAATGTTGATCTGACTGTGGTCCTCGCTACCGGCACATATAGCTGAAGATTACCTCTCCTTGTTCTAGACAGATGTCCTCGGAAAAATGTGCACGGGTTTATGTGCACCTTTTGGGTGAGAATCTTTAAAAGCATCTTGAGATCGAATGATTGCCTTCTACATTCAAGAGACTTTAATCCCAACATCCTGTTTCTTTCTCGGCCATTTGGGATTTGCGAGTAGTCCATGCCAAAGCATCTCATTACTGCTTTGCGAGTGAAACTATTCTGAATTCTTTCGAGCATGTCAATGTCTTTCTTCTTGAGAGGGTTGAACACAGTTGTTCCGAATTCAGCTATCGGCCGCACATATAATTTATAAGCCCGCAGAAGGAGATCAGGATTATTGCTCTTCAAAACTTTGAAAATGTTGTAGGTGCGAAAATTTGCCATTTTTACCAAAGATTTGTAGTGAGCGTCAAAATTCAGATTTTTGCGTATTAAAAATCCAAGATCACGAACCTCGTCAATTACTCTGAGTGTTGAATTCTGTAGTTTGTAGGCAGGGAGAGAGACAACATTTCGGCCACCAATTACTAAGCAGCAAGATTTCTCAGGTGCAAGTGGTAGTTTCCACTCATTCGCCCAATTGGAAATGTAGTCAATCGCTGTTTGAACGCAAATAGAGTCTTGGTCTTCTTTGACAATTTTATAAATCTTTAAATCATCTGCATACATTTTGCATGTGACTCCAAACCTGGAAACTGTGTCTGGAAGTTCATATGTATAAATAAGGAATAGGAGAGGAGAGAGCACTCCGCCTTGTGGAACTCCAGTACACGCATTAAAAACGGAGGAAAATGCTCCCTCAACTTTAACCTGATATGTCCTTCCAGTAAGGAACCTGCGCGTCCAATTAATTACCATAGGGTGAATACCGACCATGCTCATTTTGCATAATAATTGTGGTATAGGACTCTATCGAAAGCTTTGGAAAAGTCAAAATATACCACATCAACGCGGTTCTTACTTTCCATTCCTTCAGTCCAGTCATTGAGGGAAGTAAGATTTGAAGTTTCAACAGATCTACCTGGTAAAAATCCAAATTGGTTATCTGAGATTATCTTATTGGCTTCAAGATGCCTTAGAATATGTTTCTTAACGATTTTTTCAAACGCTCGGGCTAGAACTGATGTGATACTAATTGGACGATAGTTACGAGGGTCGTTTAAAGGAGATTTCTTGGAAATAGGAGTGACGAACGCATGCTTCCACCTTCTGGGCACCTCAGCTGTAATGAAACTAAAATTGAAAATATGCTCTAGTGGATAAGCTATGTGGTGCAGAATCCTTTTGAGAAAACTCAACGGAATGAAGTCTGGGAAGAGAGAACTAGACCTCGGCCACTTTAAAAGAATTTCATAAATGTGCTCCTTATGAAACCACAAGGAAGACTCCATCTGAGAAGCACTGCGAGCGGGAACTGAATTTGTACTCACATCCGCTTGAGCCTGGCTTTGAGACGGTTGCGAGTACGAATTCGTGAACGTTCCAAATTGTCTTAGGAACTGTGAAGCTAGTAAATTGGCTTTGTCCTGTGGAGATGAGTGACAGAAGCCGCGTTCGTCAATCAAAGAGGGGATTGCGGAATTGTTTCCACTACGCGCATTAACGTATCGATAAAATTTGTTTCGATCCGTGGATCCGAGAAGTTTCTTCTCTAAGTAAACGTGATATCTAAAGGTAGCTCTTTCCAATTTTCTGCTGTACACAGCATACTTACTCCAGTCACTTACATCGTTGGTTGTGGACGCCTCATTCCATAAGCAGGTGCGATAATGGTTCATCCTCTTGAGGTAGTTGGGAAGTCTTAGATCATTCTTCTTTATTCTGACAAGAGGGACAAACAACTCTATAAAGTGATGGAGAATGGCAAGAAAGGTCTCATATTTGTCGTCAACTGACTCCAGATTATATATGCTACCTATCCAGTCAACGTTAGAGAGGTATTCCGTAATTGCGTCATAGTTCGCACCCATAAAGTCTCTTTTACACACGAAAGTTGGGCGATCTGCCTTAAGATAGATTTTGAAGGATACTGTAGCATGATCGCTATTCCCTAAAGGTGGACCAACGCAGACTTCGCCTACAAGATTTTGACAGTTGCATAAAACTAGATCAAGTACAGTTTGATTTCTAGTAGGAGTGGTTACTAACTGTTTAAGGTCATGCGATTCAAACAAATCGCGAAAAACATTTGACGTTCGACATGTGGTGTTCAATAGATTGGGGATATTGAAATCACCAAGAACAATACTTGGCTCAGAACACGAGGAAAAGTCGCTAATTGCTTTTGCCAGTTGAACAGAACCAGCTGAGTCGCAACTGGGTGCTCGATACACTCCAATTACTCGGAACAAATTGGAGCGAAATCCTACATCACATACTAAAATCTCATACCTATCCTTAACAGATTCGTGGAAAACCAAATCACATGTTAAGTAATTTTTTACGAGCAGTAGTATCCCTCCGCCTCTCTTGGAGTTCCGGTCACACCGCACAGGCATATATTGACTACAGGCTATTCCTAGGAGAGGATTTACTTGGTTTTGTGAGGTCAGCCATGTTTCGGTAAGGAGGACCACGTCGAAGTTGTTTTCACAAAGGTTGAGAACCAGAAAGTTGCAATTTTTTACTAGGGACCTTATAATCGAAAGTAAGCATCTCAGTTCACATCTAGATTTCCTGCGACATCTCAGTAGTTTCCCGATGGGCTACTGGGATGTGAGGACCCAGCTCCATTGCTGGTGCTTTGCTGAGAGGGTGCAATCTGCTGCAGGTGAGGAGATTGTGTACCTCCTCCGCTGCTACCAGATGGCTGCCCTCGTTTGCTAAGGAGTTCGCTCCGCCTGCGCTCTCTCTCCTCCCAGGTAAGTGACGGGCGGAGGTAAATGCCCTTTTGGAAGGGAAAGAAGCGCAGCCTCGGCGCGCGCCTCACAGCATCAGCTTGGAACCTACTGGCCGGAAGCACAACTTTTACTAGCCTTGGCCTATTTTGCTGCGGTCTTCCCATGCGGTAAACAGCAATGGGTTTACATTCAACTCCGAGAAAATCTAATATTTTAAACACACAATCGAAGTCATGAGCATTTCTAGCAAGAGAACTAGAGGCCGGTGATTCAACAACATTAGACAATACAATAGACCTTCTATGTTCGCTGTCATCATGACTGCTGACAGGCTTCACAGCTTCAGGAGAAGGTTTTACCGATGATTGTGCCTTTAACAATTCTCCTTTTAAACACAAATTTTCCTCCCTCAAACTCTTGATCTCCTCGACCAACTCCGCATTGCTCCGGCTCAGCTCTCTAATTTCTTCACGCGTCTCCATCAGAAGTTCAACGATGGCCTTCACATAAGCCGGCACCTTTCCGCTTTTCGTTAAAGCCCGCAAGCGATCCGGCTCCGAACTTGCCTCTCCAGCTGATGATCCTCTCGCCTTCTTAGCTGTAACAGACGAGACCCGAGCGGGAGATGGCATAATATCGATCGTTGCAGTGAAAAATTGAGAACAGGTGCCACCGAAGGAGACAACAGTTATACCTTTGAGAGTGGCAAATTTGAGAATACGCGTGTTTCGCTGTCTCCTTGCCACTAGAGACTCCTTCTTAAGCTGCTGGTGGAGGCGAGACGGCTTAAGTGGCGAAAAACACAGAAATACAGTTGGCAGCTGTGGGAAAACGCACATAATTGAATTAGCGGTGGATGACGTTTGACTGATCTACCCAAGTGAAATACGCCACATCATCCACAGCGAGAGCGGTCGAATGATCTAACCTCGGTGGGGTACGCCGCATCATCAACAGCGAGAGCGGTCGAATGATCTAGCCTAAGTGTGGTATTCCGCATCATCCACAGCGGGGCGGTCGAGTCTAACGGGATGGGGGTCGATAGGGGAACAATGAAGCAAGGCAGGAGGTGGCACCAAGAATTGTTTAGGCAATAAGGAGGGACCAGTAGAGAGTTACCAATCAGAAGGGGGGGGGGGGTGCTCTGTGTGCTTCTCAAACAAAGGGGGAGCCTGAGAAGATTATTATCAGCCGGCCTAGGAGTAAGCTAAGGTGGCGCTTTTTCCTCATAGGTCAACCAGCGCATACCTGAAGGCTACGAGATGTATGCCGTCCTCCTTTTCCCTGGGTCAGCTTGAGCAGTCTGTCAAGAAGTCGCAGTTGAGTAATGAAGTTTAGCACTTTAAGGCTTTGCCGGCTTATTCGCTTGGCTAAACAGATTTTTTATTCATGCGCTAATTAGTCACAGATTCGACATTGGTTTGACTCGTTCTATGTGTGTCATCATGTTGCTGCTTTACATTGGTTTGATTCGATCTAGGTGCTTCTTCATGTTGTTGCGTCGTTGTAATACTCTTCTCTAGCGTTTGCGCTTATTGCGAACGTATTGAATTAATAAATAAAATAAATTCTGAATTCGGAAGGCGGCCCTACATTGCGCAACAAACGTCCTGTTTCAGAATACGTGTCACCGACGTCTGCCGTATGCATGGGAGGACCACTAAGAGCTGGTGGAGAAGGGCAGTAGGGGGGACCTCTAGGGTGGAGGAGGACAGCGACCATTAACGAAAGGAACAACTTAGAGGAGGGGCCAGGTCAGGGAAACCAGCAAAAAGAGACCAGCAGGGGTCAATCTTCTTCTTCTTCTCCTGAGCGTTTAGTCCCGCGCAGTCGCAGGGTCCGCTGTTCTTGTGATCTGTCGTCACCTCACCCTATCAAAGGCGTCATCTGCCGTGGCGCCGACTTCGGCGAGATCTCTCTTGATGACGTCCTTCTATCTCTTCCTTGGGGCTCCTCTTGGACACTTTCCGGGTGCCTCGAAATCTAGGGCCAACCCTGTGGGGTGATCCTCTGGCCTTCTGAGGACGTGTCCATACCACCTTAGGCGCTGCTCTCTCATCTTCAGCTGGATCGAGGCTGTCTTCATCACTGCCCTAACATCCTCGTTTCGCACCCTGTTCCGACGGGTCCATCCACATGCCCACCTCAGCATCCTCATCTCCGCCGCGTACAGTTGCCGCTCCTGCGCCTTACCCAGGGCCCAACCCTCACTGCCGTAGAGGAGGGCAGGTCTCACAACTGTTCTATAGAGCTTGCCTTTGAGCGTCCTGGAGCATCTCCGGTCGCAGAGGATCCCTGTGGACTCCCTCCACTTGAGCCAGGCTGCGTTTATCCGTCCCCTGACCGCCTGGTCCACACTTCCTTCCTCGGATAGGTCACTTCCGAGGTAGCGGAATTCTTCCACCTTCTTGATCGTCTCCCCTTGGCAGTCTAGAATCGATCCAGCGCACTGCTCAGAGCTGATGAACTTCGTCTTCTTCACGTTCAGCCGTTGTCTGCGAGGGCTCTCTGCCACAGCTGCACCTCCTCCTCCAGCTCCTCCTGGTTGTCGGCTACTAGGGCGATGTCGTCCGCGTAGAGGATCGTTCTAAGAGGGCCTTCCTCAAGGTGGTTCACTATAGAGTCAAGTGTCAGCAGGAAGAGGAACGGGCTCAGAGCCGACCCTTGGTGTACCCCACTGTGATGTCCACTTTCCTTGTCACCCCGTGTGGAGTTCGCATCGCCGCTTTCGAGCCCTCGTACATGTCCCTTACGGCCGTGATCAGACGCACCGGGACACCCCTCCCTCGGAGGGCATTCCAGATTACGGCCCGAGCTAGCCTGTCGTAGGCCTTCTCCAGGTCCAGGAATGCCAGGTAGCAGGGTTTTCGTTTCTCCCGATATTTCTCCATCACCTGACGAGCGATGAAGATGGCGTCTGTGGTGGACCTCTCAGGTATGAAGCCCCACTGCACCTGGGAGATGGGTACCATCTCCCTCAGCCTTGAGTCGACCAGTCGTTCGTAGATCTTCATCGTGTGTGAGTTCAGTTTGATCCCTCGGTAGTTGGAGCATTCGGAAGCTTCTCCCTTCTGCTTGAAGATGGGGACTATGGTGCTGTTCCTCCATTCATCCGGCATCTTACCTTCTTTCGTGATTCTGTTGAGAAACTGCGTCAGCCAGTTTATTCCGATGTCCCGAACACCTTCCAAGCCTCTACTGGCACACCATCAGGCCCTGCTGCCTTTCCGAGTTTCATCTTCCCCATGGCCTTGCGAACCTCTTCCTGCGTCCAGGGTGGGATGGGTCCTTCCGTTGGTTGTTCTTCCTCGGCCTCCAGACGAGGGAACTCCTCATACAGGAGTTCCTTGAAGTACTCCTCCCATCTCTCTCTGACCTCGACCGACGTCCGTAACACCCTACCGTCAGCACTCTTCACAGTCTTCACTACTCAAATGTCGAGGCTAGCTCTATGACGCGCCTTGGCCAGGCGAATGGCGAACTTCTCTCCCTCTGGCCCGTCTAATTTCTTGTACAGGGCATCCATTTCCGCGTTCTTTGCCTTCGCTACAGCTGTTTTTGCCAGCCTCTTCAACTTCCTGTAGGCTGTGAGATGCTCGGGTGCCCTCATCTTCTGCCACAGCTTGTAGGCCTCCTTCTTCCTCTTCACCGCAGCCTGCACCTCTTCGTTCCAGAACCATGCCGATTTATCCTCTCTGGTTCCTCCTTTTCTTTCTCCCAGGGTTTCCTTGGCACATCTCAGGATTGTTTGGACTACCCTCCTCCAGGTCTCATTCACGGAACCAGCTGGATTCGGAAGGCCTGCTTCGAGCACTGCCCTTTGTAGCTCGTTCCGCTCTGAACCTCGCAGTCTCCACCATCGGATCCTGGGTTCTGTCCTCACCTTGGGCCTGGTGGGTAGAGGTACGCTAAGGTCGGCTACCAAGGGTCTATGCTGTGATGCCACGTCTTCTCCCGGAATGACCTTCACATCCCAGACTGTTTTCAGGGCAGCCCTTCGAACGGGGATGTGGTAGACTTCCGTCCTTGTTCCTCCGCTAGCATAGGTCACCTTCTATCTCTCCCTTTTCGCGAAAAAGGTGCTGCAGACAGCCAGGTCGTGGGCGATAGCCAGATCCAGAATTCGATCTCCATCCGGGTTCATCAGGCCGATCTTCTTACCTCCATGAACCCTTTCCACTCCTCTTCTGCCACTCCCCACATGCCCGTTCATGTCCCCTGCTATGGAGAGGTAGTCGCCTTCTGGTACGGACCTTATGGCTTCCTCGAGCGAGAGGTAGAAGTCATCCTTGTCGTGCTTGGAGCATCCGGTCTGCGGAGCGTAGACAGACATGATGGTCTGGTAACCCTCCTTCTTGTCCAGCCGCAGTGACATGATGCGCTCATTTATTCTTTGGACAGCCGCTACTGAATCCATGAAGGACTCCGCGACAGCTATACCTACCCCGTTCCTCTTGGTGTCCTCTCCGTTGTAGTACAGCCAACTTGACCCCTCCGATCTCCCTGGCTTTCACCCCTTTCCATCGCGTTTCCTGCAGACACAGGACTTGTATCCTTCTGCGCTTTGTCAGATCAGCCACTTCCCTAGATCTTCCGGTCAGCGTTCCCACATTCAAAGTCCCCAGTCGAACTAGCTTCTTTAGCCGAGGTCGTTCGGACCTCGGTAGCCCTTGCATACTGACCACAGAACTCGGGCGGGGGTTATGTGCGCCACTTCCGAGTGACGTCCTAGCCTTTACACTGATTCTATTGCGACTTCTGATCATGGTTTTGTGACGAGGTTTCTCCATCAGCCGGCTTGTCGGTGGAACCGTTGCCACCTTTGCAATTTTTGCAGGGCATGGCGTGCCGGAGCCGGGAGTCGAGCCTGTGGCCGTTTGTGCATGAAACTACACTACTAATCACTAGGCTAACTTGGCTCGAATGAAACCAATGTAAAGCAGCAACATGATGACACACATAGAACGAGTCAAACAATGTCGAATCTGTGACTAATTAGGGCATGAATAAAAAATCTGTTTAGCCAACCGAATAAGCCGGCAAAGCCTTAAAGTGCTAAAATTCATTACTCAACTGCGACTTCTTGACAGACTGCTCAAGCTGATCCAGGGAAAAGGAGGACGGCATACATCTCGTAGCCTTCAGGTATGCGCTGGTTGACCTATGAGGAAAAAGCGCCACCTTAGCTTACTCCTAGACCGGCTGATAATAATCTTCTCAGGCTCCCCCTTTGTTTGAGAAGCACACAGATTAAAGAATTTGTAGCCTCCAAAGCGCGAGTAGTGGATTAACTTATAAACCCTACAAATATCAAAGAATTGCCTGCAAGAAGTCAATGTGTTAAGACCCAGGTATTTGTTCCTTATCGATGCTTTAGGTACCTTAGAGTAAAGGAAACAGCCAATGCGAATAAGGACCTGACGAGTGTAGTTATTATGTACCTTTTTCATAAGGTTTATAGGAGTTTTTCTACTATGGGAAAAAACCGAGGTGGATGACTCCACCAGCGGCCGAACGTAAGTCTTATACGCTCTAAGCAATACACACTTATTCTTAGTGGTAAGACTCTTGAAAATCTGATAAGTCCTAAGCTGAGCGCGTCTGCAACAAATGGTCACATGCTCAGAGAAGTCAAGCTTGGCATCGTAGTGAAACCCTAAATCCTTGATTGAGCCCACGGCAGCGATAGTAAAATTGTCAATGAAATATTCACGTGTGTCCGGCGATTGACCACGGCTCAGAGTCATGCAAACAGTTTTGCTCGGAGACAGTGGAAGCTGCCACTCTCTGCTCCTTAGGACAAGCGCATTCACAGCCTCCTGAAGACTACTAGCGTCCTCTGAACTCATAGTTGTCCTGTAGAGCTTAATGTCGTCCGCATACATCTTGACGGAGACCCCACTGTGTTCAAGTATCCTAGGCAAGTCCGAGGTATAAAGATTGAACAAAATTGGTGATAAAATACCGCCTTGGGGTACTCCGCTACTGGGACTTGGAACGATCGATTGCTCAAAAATTCTCTTATCCAATTTACAACAACAGGGTGGAAGTTAAGCCTATTCAATTTGAGAAAAGTATCTTAAACCTTTGAAAAGTCAAAGTAAACTACACCACAACTCAGTCTCGTATCCAAAGCATAACCCAATCCTTGAGGCATTCAAGCAGATTCTTCTCTTCCGAGCGTCCCTTTATAAATCCATGCTGTCCAAAAGGGAAGATCTCGGCACCTTCTGCAAACTCCATAATGTGTGCCCTAAGAACCTTCTCAAAGAGTCTACAAAATATGGAGGTAACGCTGACAGCCTATAGTTTTCAGGGTTCGAGGGGTCGCCTTTTGCCCATATCTTTTGATCAAATCCCGAAAAAGCCGCGTTTTCCTGGCTTTTGGTCTTTTTGATATAACTCGCCTAAAATTCATTAGTTTTAAAAACAAACGATATATTTGAGCTCAGGAGTTCGAGCTCTATCGTACGATGTACACTGTTAATATGAAGCTATGGAAATTGCCAAAATTGAAAACTTGCGCTCCATTGCGAAGGGCGGTAGCGGACGAGTTGTCGGTCGCAAGTCGTCGAAAACCGTTGCATGCTCATAACTCCTTCATTTTTAGGTCTTTTGAGAAACGGTTGATACCGTTGGATTCGTCTTTTCGAGATCTACACAACCTTTGTCAGACCACCGCGTTTTCATAGTGGGTGGGCAAAATGACCGGAACGGGCTCTTTGCGATTGGAGAAGTTTATTTTTCAGGACTTGCATGTTCTCGGAGTATATCAAACATTGCATAAAGTGTTCCGTCATGCCAGGAATCCACCGAGAGTGCGCCGTGCACTATGCATATAGGATGGAACCTATCAATCGAGAGGGGGACAGCTTGTAGTGTGAGCGTTTAGGGAGTTTTGTAAGAAATTCTCAGCCGCCCTACGCAGGAGTTGCTCTAAGGCTGTTTAGCTAGCCTTTTAAGTGCGCCGTGCACTATGCCTATAGGATGGAACCTATCAATCGAGAGGGGGGACAGCTTGTAGAGTGAGCTTTTGGGGAGTTTTATCACAAATTTGCGGCCGGCCTACTCAGGAATTGCTCTATAGTACCGGACATGCCGCTGCGTCCAACAAGCACAAGCGGCGCCAAGGATGAGGAGCGGCGCAGAAGGGAGCCGGAGAGTGCCGCCTTCCGCTCGCCACGTGTCGCTCCGGATGCATTCGCGTTAGGGTGCTGCGCCCTCAACTACTGGACTTTAGGCTGATGGAAGGAGCCCATCCACGCATTTGGACGAGCATGACATACTGTTTGGAACTAACTGCCGGTATGGCGTGCTGTGAACAATGCATATAGGCCCAACAGGATCAATCGAGTGAGCGCGACAACCTATAGAGCGAGAGACAGCTTGTAGAGTGAGCGTATGGGGAATTTTAAAGGAATTTCCTAGCCTTCCTACTCAGGAATTGCTCTAAGAGATTGTTCACGGCGCACTCCAGCTTGCATCTGGAGTTCGCCGTGAACAATACATATAGAATCGAACCTATCAATTGATGGGCGCGAAAGCTTGCAGAGTGAGAGTTTGAGGAGTTTTATCAGAATTTCCCAGCCGCCCTACACAAGCGTTTGTACAAATTCGCCAGACCACCGCGTTTTTGCTGTGGGTGGTCAAAAAAACTGGGGAGACCTTTTGAGATTGGAGAAGCTTGTTTTTCGGGGCTTGCATGTTTTCGGTGTATATCGAACATGGTGTAAAGTGTTCCGTCGTGCCAGGAATCCACTGAGAGTGCGCCGTGCACTATGCATAGAGGATCAACCTACCATTCGAGGGGAGGGGGACAGCTTGTAGTGTGAGCGTTTAGGGACTTTTATGGGAAATTCTCAGCCGCCCTGCGCAGAAGTTGCTCTAAGGCTGTCCAGCTGGCCTTTGGAGTGCGTCGTGAACAGTGCATATAGAATCGAATCTATCAATCTAGTGGGCGCGACAACTCGCAAATTGGACGCGCAGGCGTGTTCAGAGCGCAATAACTCTGTCGAGATCGATTCGTTCAGGCTGCGGCTCGTGAGCAACAGAGAGCTTTAATAGTCCGCAAAAGTACATCGTTGCAGCCTCTAAAAAGGCGAAATTATAGCGGTGTGAAAATGCATGTGAGGCTTGTGTGGCCTAATTTTTTCCCGATTTCAGTCAATGACTGGGGGAAGACGCGATGAATCAACAGTCCACAAGCGCGTAGGAGAGCAGAATACTGAAGGCACTTTGCGATGACATGCTCATAACTCTCCTGCTGCCTAAGCTGCTTCGGCCCCATCTGACATTTTAGAGCGGTGGAGGGCAGCGGTTAAGTTTCCAGCGCTCATTCTCGTCCACATTTGAGTTTTCAGCACTCTCAGTGGTAGCGTTCTGTTCAGCTCAAAAAGCTCTATCAAACGGTGTTAATCTCGTCCAATTATGAGAACATGGATTTATGACAATTTCGCATCGAAGACGAGGGCGGTCCAGGCCGCGGCAGAGTCATGACGTCATCGAAAATTGATTTTTTCGAACCCGCCTAAGTTTGATACCATTCGATAGAGCTTTTCATGGTGAATTGAATGGTTCGGCTAAGAGTAGCGAAGACCGTAATCTGGGCCAGTAAGAGCGGGGAGAACATCGACAGTTATTGCTCTAAATTTGACACGCAGGTGCGTTCTGAGCGCGATAACTCTGTAAATTGTGAACCTTTCCGGTTGCAGCTTGTGGGTTTCGTGGATAGCAAAAAGTACTAGTAGTTTGTAAAACACAGTAATGTAGCTTATGATTGGACAAAATTACAGTGCTGCGAAAATGCAGGTAAGCCTTGTGCGGCAATTCCGATTTCAGTCGACCCCTGCGGGAAGACTCGGAGAGCTAACGGCCTACAAATGTGCGTGCTAGCAGAACGCTAAAGGTACTTTAAGGTGACATGCTCACAACTCCCTAGCTTATTAAATCGCCTTAGTCCCAGCCAGGGGTGTGCGTA
>CANDYH010000785.1:0-18919 GCA_947396885.1 Heligmosomoides polygyrus polygyrus | reverse complement strand
TAATTGGTCTCTACACTGTTTTTCGGTGTCAGGCCGATGTATACTTATCTAACCATAACGGAGCTGATACCCAAATATCCAGGAGGTGTTGGCTATCGCACGCACCCTGAATCTAGGTTTCTGGTTTGCGTCCCGCCCAGGCTCCGAAGCCTTCCATTGCTTCGGGGTCGTACATTGTAACAGACTTGTCAGAGAACGGAAAACCACTGACGGGTCTATCGGCTGGCCACCACAAGCTCAAATACGCTGCCGAATTTGCTAATAAGGGAATTGGTTGACGCCGCCCTTTATTGCTTGTCCAGTTTACTCATTTGATTAGCTGGCAGATGTTCTACTACAACATTGTTTCCAGCAGAACTTATGAAATAGTGAACTAAAACAAATAGTTTATTGCGTAAAAACGTGTAAAAGTCCCTCCAGATGTGGAGTAAATTAAGTGTCGAAATGTGCCGTAAACACGTTTTATCAGAGGCCCTGTACAAAAAGTCTTAGTCACAGCTCAAAACAACCATCGTTCTGAAAACAGACTCTAACTTCTAATTTTTGGTGCAGCCTTTAAAATTGATGAATTGCTTACGTTTCTTTTCAAATAGTTCTGCCTTGATAAGACCTTCGACATTCCAGGTATTCAGCACCGACTATTGGGGTCACCCGATCGCCTTCGATGAATAGCCACAAAAGCTATCGTCCGCTGACCACGTTCACCTTCTGGTGAGTTGCTTGGACTATTTCTCGGGGAGTGCAATTATCTATCAGGGTTTGATCGCCGTTTGTTGAAATTTGTTATCAAAGTGAGTATTTTGAGAACGATTGTTCCTCGCAGGACTAAGCAGGCAAGTCTGCACGTCAGTGGGATCTTTACACAACCGCTATGCTAATCATTTACTAGAACTAGACATTAGGATAAAAATGAAGGTTAGAGGACGGGATTAGTCAATCCCTGTTGGAATGCGCCACGCGTTGTATTTCTACTACATATGTATCCTGTCGTGTCGTGGAGGTAACTTCAATGTGGTCTATATAATGACCTGCGGTGGCAAGCCGAAGGATATGTCAGTGCTTTTCTTTCGATTAAAGTCTGACACCAATTCGCAGAGCACGGAGGGAAGAATTCTTGATCTTCCTGGGCGAGAATTCAAACAACTACCTTGAATAATGGTACACGCGGGAGCCGGCACAACGTCGCGGCATTCTTTTTTTCAGAAACCTCTTTAAATAACCATATGGTAACACCACCTTTTCAGGGTTTCCAAATAACCTGGCTACAATGGCTGTAGGTGTTCTCGATAGGCCATAGGCGGGAGGCAGCAAAAACTACTAGCAGTTAAAGAGATATAAAAATCAGGTGGCGAGCCAAAAAACGGCACTGGAAGTGGTCCTTGCTAGGTACGACAGTGGTTCCAGTCAGGGATCCTGATACTAACAATGTGGCCGCACTTTGCAAAGGAGGTCACGAAAGCTGCCTGTGGCACATTTGCCGGCTTAATAGATCAGCAGTGGGCTTGGCACACGGAGAGCAGCCTACTGTTTTCGACTTTCAACAGCTCAAGGTTCACAGCGCCTCTCTTACAAAGAGTTCAACCGGCAGTTACTCTGAAGACGTCAAAGGCTTGTTCGTATTCAGAACAAGGTTGGAGGACGGTGGAGTCCAATGGGTATATACCGCTGACGTCTTCCTCTTCTTTGCCCCTTTTCCTCGCTCGTACTTCAAGCCCTCTTCATAGTCTCCGTGGTACTTGTTTTAACCCTTCGGTTCAGGTAGACGTAGACGAATTTGAAGCTCACGGAGTCGTTGTTTTCCTTAGCTATAAATGAAGCATGTGAATCTCTTCCCTAGTTCTAAGGCTTATTGTTCCTAAGGGAACTCACCACATGGCGGTTGTTCTTCCCTGTTTTGCCACAGTTTGCACACACTACTCTGTCTGTACATTTAGAAAAGAAAGTAGAAGTGTTTCCACAGTTTTCCGCTGCGTCATTGTTTCTGGCTGCCTGCTGGTGAGGCTATTCGCCCACCAAGTTCTCCTCCTGATTCTCATCGTTCGTCCTCGTTACGTCCTCCGAAATTCGATCATTCACGGCTGTGTGCGGAATAGCCGCCGTGGATTGCGCTGTTATTGGCGTCGATTTCGAGGAGCGCCCCATCCATTCTGAATGCGTTTTCAGCAACCGTTCCTCTTCACGCTTCAAGAGTAGCGTTTGAGATATAAGGTCAAGAGTAGCGTTTGAGATATAAGTTTGGAGAATCAGGAACGCTGCAGGGTCCAGAGATGTGCATCGCTAGAAGATCTGATTCTGGTAAAGTCATTTGCAAAACCGTCCCAACTTAAGTCTGCTGATTATAACAAAAGAAGAAGAAAGTGTGACGCTTGGAGGAAAATACGCGGTTGTTAAGAGATCATTTGTAATTTCCTGACGTATGCACTGTTTGGGCGTGCAGTGGCGCAGTCGGAGGACGCCCTTGATGTCCCGTGCATCCTTTGGTTTCGGTTCCGGCCCAGCCCAATCAGGCTTTCCTAGTCGGTGAGTTCGTTCTCGACTTGTCTGAGAGGGATGAAACACTGACCCGTTCGTCGGTTGGCTATAGCTAGTTATTGTACTGGCCTAATACACCAACAAGTCGCTTCCACGAGATATACTGTAATGCGTGGCGCATCACACAAGCACAGCACTGACCTTCCTCCTCTATACATTCCTTTTGGCAACTAACCAATAACTGAATTTCAATTCCGAAAACCTCAGTCTCGCTGTAAGACAGTGAAACGGCGAGCCATAATGGAGGTCTAGTTAGGGCTGGCGACAAGTTAGTGGCTACCCTTTATGAATTATCATGTACCTCACCCTGACTTGACATAACATAAAATATGTTCCTTTTCTTCATTGGAAAGTCATGGGAGGAGCATAACACAAAGCTTCGTTTGTAGATAGTGCAAAGCGGGTCTTTTAAACATCTCTATTAAGTGTTCAATCACATTTTCTTATTTCCTCCGTGAACTTCTAATTTGCCTTTTGTTCTGTATTGAAAAAGGCTTTATGACTGTCGTTGGTCTCCCATCAGCTTAACTGAGAGCTCACCGGTGCGGCTAAGACGAATTTGCGGCTAAAATACATCAGCATGGGAGTAAAGGGCAGATAGAGATTTCTAAGAAGGGCTAAAGCGCACCATAGTTCCAGTGCCCACACAATGGCAGTTTCTCCAACCTTAAATGACCCATGCACAGCCCGTGGGAGGCGTTGCTACACCTTCCACGTGCTAAACCGATCATGCTTGAAGCACTATAGGCGGTACCATTTTCTGACTGATTCAGCTCTGGATTACTATATTTATTTATTTACTTACTTGGCCATCACAGAGAGTGCTCCTCAAAACGATCAAATACGTCAGAAAGCTAGCGCAAGTAAAATGAAAATGGTGAGGAAAGGAAAAGCGGTAATGATAATTTTAGCTGAAAAATTACCAATGCCCATAAAATCATAGCAAATCGGTCAAGGATTGTACTGCAAATGGTTGCGCATATTGATAAAGCATGAGCAACCCTAACCTTAGGAGCATCCTAGGCTGTATTCCATTACTTTTGACACGCATTTGCGGTTTGCTTTGTAGTGTGACGATTCTGTATAAGAAAACCGTTGACTGGATAGGTAATTCAAATGGGTCTGGCACAGTATCTACCCCGCAAAATCCAAACTTTCTCATACTTTCTATGCTCTTTCCAAGGGGTCAAAGAAGTGATACTAATGGACGCTTGTGAGTTTGCATTTTGGTGCTGGAGAAGCATAGCCAATCCGCTTGGTGATGACGACATGTGAGTATAAAGCATATCTTTTTTCCCTAGAAATTCCCCACGCTTTCCATTCTACGCACTCTAGGGGTCACTTTCTGGCCTGCCTCTACGTACAAAGAAGCGAGTCCCACAAAATTCAAAACAGTTTGTGTAACTTCTAGAAATGACATGCTAACACAATTCGGAAGCATAAACCTTGAAATCGAAGAGTTCGCTGGAAAGCTGAAATAACTTTCACTGTGGTCCTGAATCGGTCAAAAACCAGATCCTAAGCGAGCGTAAAAATCGCCGAAAAAGCAATTGGTGAGCCATTCTGCCTCATTGCGTGCAACAAATGAGCCATGATAACGAGAGGTCCAGTGGAAGACTCACGGTTATTGGAGTGGAAAGCCCAACTTCGCCTCATAGGGAATTCACACTCAAACTCGAAGACATGAATACATTGTTCTTGGGCTTGTTACTTTTTGAGAAGGTGTTCTAGGCTGGAAAGGATAACATCATTGGAATTAGAGGCCGCCGATGTTAGAGGCTGTTTTCATGAAATTTTTCTATGAACTTTTGAAGGAATATTTGTTCACCGAAGCGCTGTCGCTTTTTGATGATCCTGTTATTGGACTAGAGGCGCTTCGCTGTCGTGCACTTTGCTCAGCAGCCAATCCAAAACCCATTACGGAGCGATTGCTATGGCTAGGTCTGTACCCGACTCAGCAAGTGCTGTCCTGGTGCATGTCCGCGCTACGATCCTCATTTCCGTTCAATTAGGTTCCGAGCTTCTGCTAATGACGATCTGGATTACGATGCCAATTACACATATTGCATTCCTTGCGCATCCAATAACCGTGCTCGGCGCCGCGCTCTCCTCGACAACCGTAAACATTTGCGCCTTCCGAGAGTCGTTGAAAATGCTCCTGAAGGCACTTCGTGACGAGCAATAGCTCTGTGAGGGACACTATTAGTTGCATTCTGGGCCATTTAGTATTGTGCGGCAGGAGCACCACTCTCACTCGACTGCTTGGCGGAGGCATCAGATCAACGGATCTCTAGCTGGGCGGACTTCTTTTTTTGCGCGGTCTTCCGCTCAGGGAAATTGTGATGTGGAGCCCTTTTTTCTTTTTTTGTTTTTCTATGTGGTGATGCGTCACGAGAAAAGCAACAGAAATAAAAATTGTGTAAATATACCCTTCATAATCCGAAAATGATAGGTCTGAAAGAAGCGGTCTTCTGCGAATATCAGAGGAACGATAAAGAATCTGAATTCTCTGACTTCACCCAGCTCACTTTTACAAGTATCGCCAGCACCTGAAGAACGGTGGAGTCGAGGAAGCGCGCATTCGAGCGTTCTTCGTTTCGTGCACTTCTTCCTCGAGGCTCTTGAAAGCTCCCCAAGCAGTTCGCTTTCGCCTGAGCAGTTCCGACACCAGGTTCTATGCCATGTTGCCTCTCCTAATTGATACAAGTTTCTGGGGCACCTTGGGCTCTTCAATCCACGATTCTGCGCATGTATCAGAACAAATGGTTTTTTGAGATCAAAAACTGCTAAGATTACAATGCTTTAAAGAAGGCATGGAGATATCAATGCTGATTCGAAACCATTCCAAGTTTTCCGTTTACCTGCCCATGGCTTTAGTAATCGCTACGGCAATGCAGAAATACCGAACTAGTTTGGAAGGTGGTCTGGAGCGTCTCGTAGGGTTTAGAGCTAAGCAAATCTCTATGAAAGTTAGATAATTCTGAAGGAGTGATAGAATATTCTGCCCGTCAATCAACTCTTGCCTGGGATGCGTCATATATTCTACTTCTACTAACATTGATGTAGAGAACATAGATGAAGCAATTTGAGTGCGTATTGGGGCTTGAGGGCGCGTGGTAATGCAGTCGGAGGCAACACCAGCTATCGTCCGCACCGAATGCGGGTTTTCAAGCCAGCTCTCTATCCCTCCCGGGTAGATGAGTTGAAACCAGACTCGCCTGGGAAGGATGCATGTGTCAAATATGCATTCTAAATGCCTCCACGAGATCCCCATACAAGTAGGATGCGTGGCGCACCCCAGAAGACATTGATTAACGTCATCCTTTGTCATTTATCATCCAGCCTGCCACCATCACTATAACTTCGGGAGGGTGGGAGGCATATTGCCTTGACCGTGAACCTAAGCAAGATCTTCGATTCGGAATATAATGCTGGAGCCGGTGCCTTCCCCGACTGCACTATCATCACATGGTATATCACAATCGGAAACGATCGTTATTTCTGAATGCCCTTCGGCGATCGCGAAAATACTATTTTCGTGCCAGATTGCACTCTCTTAAACCACCTTTACGTTTCTGAAATAAAAGTGAATGTCCTTCGAGGCAAAACAATTTTCTTACACCTTAAACTAGATGGTTATTATAGAATAATTTTTGTTCAAGGAAAATTTGCTGTGTCTTTCTTTGAAATTTTTTAGTTCACCTGCCTGGCGTCCAATTTTACCTGGAAATGGAATATTTATGGAGTCTCAAGCGCTGCATGCATGTTCTTCTACCATGTTGCGAACTATTCTCGTAAACAGACCTCTCCCCACTGGGTACTACTCGCCCTTGTCTATGCAAAGAGACACTGGGAAATCTGATGCGGCGGTATCATGCAGACGCTGCAGCCGATCAGCCTCAATCAGCGATGCGGCGCTGGTTGGACGTGGGTCTCGAATTTCGAGCCACTTCTGCCGTGCTTAATGGTCGTTTAGCGCCTTAACGTGTGCCATATTTGCACAGATGATGTATGGCCGTCGTGTCGGGAGCTCCCGCCGGCACTCCGGCCGCGTATGGAAATAAGACCATCACTCATCTAAGCTGCTCGTAATCTGTCATGCCACATAGACTAGGGGTCAACGAGACGACGCCACCTGACTAGTGGCTCCCGGCTTGACGGGGTTAATCCCCAACTCCGAGAACAATGGTGGGCACGGTCATGATCTCTTCAAGAGTATGAAAGCCTTACTGTGATGGACTAGCTCAGTTTGTCTTTTTGAATATACTTAAATATCGAGCATGACTTCGAATTTGAGTACTTGTCTACGCAATAACACTATTCTAGTAGTATCATTAGTGAAAGGCTGGACCTCGAATCGAAAGATCAGAGAGACGACTTCAGTAGCAGCTTCCAGTTTTTCAAAGCGAACTTCCCCAGAAACAATGAATCCGTACGTAATGTCCTACTGAGGACTGTCTGGTGTTCGGAACAAGGACAGGACAATTACCATTGAAGACAAATCATTCCTTACAATAGGAGACCTTGGCGCCGGCCTACCACCATCACCAGCGCCATTTGTCTCGTAAATCACTCGCGGTTTTTGAAATCTGATCACCTCCATAAATATTCACGTTTATTGCGTTGTATATGCTCGTCAATGGGTCGAAGACGAGGCAATTGCTCACGGTACGGTGTACCACCGCGGCCGCCAAACTGAACGTCCGTGTTCGAAGAAAAAATTCAGGGCGCGTGGATAGCAAAATTCACAACTAGTGCCTGAATTACTCTCCTTTGGAAATGATGGGCCCGTTCAGCAGCTAAGGTTACACGGTGCTTAAACATCGAGCAGACACAACTCTGAAATGAATGCTTAGACTCAAAAAGCTGCCTCCACCAAATTTCATGCGCTCAAGAGAAACTTTTTTGCTGTATTTGCGAAAGAATCTCCATTACTATTTAGAAAAGGAACAGGAGAAAACTAGAACGAACTGCTCACAACACTGAATAGAAGGGCAAGACTATGGACACGAAAAATAAAGAAGAATAGAATTTAAGCACAGCGCTTTCATGTTGCTCCTTCATGTTTCTAGTTGCTCATTTTTCTTTGAAACACACAGTAAGTCTTTGTCCGACGGAACACTGATTCAAATCGATGGAGAAGGATCTTTTCCCTCTCCCCTCTGCGGGTTCAGAAAAGTTGAGAGCGCCCCACAGATGGTCTTTTTTCGAAACATTTTTTCAGTGAGTTGCATAGGTTAGTGGATGATTCCGCAAGAGGAAGGTAATTACAGTAATTACAGATTCGTCCGAAGGGAGTGGCTGCACAACATTTATTTATTTTTCTTCAG
This sequence comes from Heligmosomoides polygyrus polygyrus, assembly GCA_947396885.1. Taxonomy (NCBI): domain Eukaryota; kingdom Metazoa; phylum Nematoda; class Chromadorea; order Rhabditida; family Heligmosomidae; genus Heligmosomoides; species Heligmosomoides polygyrus. Next base: position 11,057 of record CANDYH010000785.1, on the reverse strand, counting down.
CTTTAATAGATCATATTTTCCACTATACCTTTGTCCTTGGGAAAAAATTTCGAATTTCGAATGATCGAATAATATTCGATTTTCAAAACTTCGAATTTCGAATGATCGAATAATATTCGATTTTCAAAATTTCGAATTTCGAATGATCGAATAATATTCGATTTTCATAATTTCGAATTTCGAATGATCGAATAATATTCGATTTTCAAAACTTCGAATTTCGAATGATCGAATAATATTCGATTTTCAAAACTTCGAATTTCGAATGATCGAATAATATTCGATTTTCATAATTTCGAATTTCGAATGATTGAATAATATTCGATTTTCATAATTTCGAATTTCGAATGATCGAATAATATTCGATTTTCATAATTTCGAATTTCGAATGATCGAATTTCGAATAGTCGAATCAAATGAACACTACTATTTATTGTCATCACCCAGTGGTTGACATTTACTTATTTTTTATTACCCACTGTGAAGGAAATGGATGCCTGCTCCATCCATTTCCTTTACGAGACCAAAGGACAATAACAACGGTATAATGGCAATGAAGCACACTTTGCTTACCTAAGAATTCGTCCCGAGAAGAGAGAAACACCCTGGGTAGGCAGAGCTAGATTGTTGTAGGTCTTGCTCGATCGGTTGCTATCTTTCCTTATGTTATAGCGAAGCTTCTAGGTGGTAAAAGAATGATTATCATGAGCGGAGAAATGACACAAAGGCGACCTGGTGCAGAAAGGGCGTACTGGAGTCTCATGAATGGCAATCAGTCTGTGTTCTAGCTCCGTTAAAGAGCTTCGCTTCACTTGTAAGCAAACGAACCCGAAGTCCATGGCTGGAATCTAATCTGATAAGACACTACGACTAGGACAGTGTTTTAGTGAAAATGGATGGGGATGGCTCGCTTTCATGTAGGAAACGGAGTATGACTGGCTCTTGTACTCCATATCCATTGCTCTTCCTTTCTTCTTCAACGTCTTTACTGGCAGAAAGCAGGAGCTTTCTAGGCTCCTGAATGCACTACCTCCCTACCACAGCCCCTTCGGCTCTAATCGTTCCTTTGTTGTACCTGGGGTAGAAATACAAAACGAAGTTTCTCCCGTAGTGTACTGAAGGTAAAAATATCTCTGTACAGGCATAATTCTATTCACTTGCGATTCACGTGAATGGCCACAGCACGCTCGACGGCCGTTCACAAGGAAGCAGGTGCGGAGAGCCGCGCTTGCAGCGCTTACATCGCGTCGACTCATAAGGGAGGTCAATGAACTTCCCGTGGGAATTTTATAAGTGGCCTATTGAGCGCTGTAGGGGATTGTCCGAGAGGCACCCCAGTGGTTTTCAATTTTCTTGTGGGCATCTAAGTAGACCAAAAATTGCAAAAAAATGTATCGCCTCAGTGCGGGCCGATAAAGCAAAACAGACGTCTGGAACTGCCACGTCGTGGTTAGAATCTAACCTGCAAAAGGTTTGGGGTTGGAACAGTAGCGGAATTACGGCGAACTCACAATTTGCTTGTTAGCGATACAGCAACCGAAGTGAAACATTGAGGTGCGCAGCTCACAAGCAAGACCGACCGGACTGGGTGGCCGAGTGCATACTGGGGCAGACATGCCAGGAAAGGGTCATGTGTTAGGAGGTAAGGGTTCTGCATTGCTGGGGTTGCTCGCTCATCTTTTCTCGACGTTATAGTGTATCTTGAACACCGTAGTGTACCATACTGACATTAAAACATCATTTTAACCTGGATCATACGAAAATTTGAAAACAATGGTGCCCATCAGGGTTGTGCGTTTGACGATTAACGATTTACCGGTGTTTTCATTAAAAATTTTTAACGAAATTTAACAACGGAAAAATCCGTTAAATTGCATTAACGACTCTTTGTGACTATTTTTTAAAATTTTGCTCCATGTAAATGCATTTTGGAAGATTTTTTGGATGAGCTTTCGCAGTATAGCGAGGAAACCTTCCACTTACTTGAATCAGGGTAGATAATCGATATTGTTCTCGAGTTTCGATGCATTTTTCTTTTGCTGGCATTTTCTTTGCTCCTTAACCTGTTTATTTGCGTGCGACCCCACTTTTTCTCCTCCGCAGTCGTTCCGTGCTTTCCGACTTCCTGGTCCATTTCTTGCGTTTGATTCCTATATGTGGTTAAGGCAAAAATACGCAATGCAGAAAAAATCAATTCGATAAAAATACACAACGCATTTCGATCATGTTCTCTCCTAGATTCGAACCTGGACCTCTCCCCGCTATCCACACCCACAGTTTGTCGCTGCCCCGCCTGCAGTGAATGATTCACTTGAATGTACCCTGCCGTCCCCTTCAGGAAACCTAATAAATTGTCAGATTTCTAACATCTATCTATAATTAAAGCTCTATAGCATCAGCATGTTAATTTCTGACGATGAATATTTCAAGGCCATTCAAGGCGTAATTTTCGCCTTATCAGCCAGCACTGAAGTGCTAGAGTTTTTTGCTTAGTTTTCTGTAATTTTTGACCTACCCAGATATTTTTACCCAGATATACCCGCAGGACATTTGAAGACCACTTTGGTGCTTCTTAGACACACCCTTATAACAAGCAATAGGTCTTTTTGGAAATCTCCACGGGAAGTTCATTGACTTCCCTTGTCAGATTGCGTACACACAATTTGGCGCACTTTAAGCGACGCGCGAAACTAAAACATCGTTTTTTATCATAAGGTCACACTCCCCTGGTTTTCGAAGAAGAGTGCCACTAACCTGTTAAGAGATTGATAAAGAATATTCGAATATTCGACTATTCGAATATTCGATATTCGAAGCCTTCGAATATTCGAATAAGCGAATATTCGAAAATTGGCCACTTTCGAATATTCGAATAAACGAATAATTCGAATATTGGGCCTTCTCGAATATTCGAATAAACGAATAATTCGAATATTGGACTTTCTCGAATATTCGAATAATCGAATAATTCGAATATTGGACTTTTTTCGAATAGTCGAATATTCGAATATTCGAAATTCGAATTTATTCGAAATTCGACTATTCGAAATTCGAAAAGGACAAAGGTATATTTTCCACTCGCCCTTCTAGGCCTAAATGTTTTTTTTTGCTTCGCTATGGAAGAGGAAAAGAGTTTAAGCAATTTGTGCAAATACCGGTGGTCTAATCGCCTATTGTGATGATTCCTCAACCTTGTGTGTGTGTTTCAGAGAAAAGGAGTCGCTACACATGGAAGTGCTGTATTCCTCTGGTCGCATTTAGTTCTAGTGCGAGAGTATTAACAGGACACAGCTAGTTATATTGGGGGGGGGGGGGTGTGGGAATGTCACAAGGGTAGGGCAAAGAAGACCCATTCGTGAAATAGAAAGAAAAAAGCCTTCCCGCACTTACTTGCGAATGGAGGGGAGAAAAAGCTTAGAATTGTGAGTTCATGTCTAGGTTGACGAAGGGAAAACCTCCCCACAGAGGGAGGAATTCAGACTTATTTTGCTGAACAGCAACGAGTTTTTCCCACTTCTAGTGTTGCCCTCGGTTACAATTTAGCTTCCTACGAAAACACTCACAAAAACAGGCGGATTTATGAGCTTCATATATTTTTGAAGACGTAGTTGCCCTGAAAAGAGTTGTTACCGTCGTTTGATCGCGACTCCTTGTCTCCACATGATGTTGGGCTAGAAACTTCTTCGACATATCAGCATGATTCACTGAAAACACCAGCAAAAAGTTGTAGGTCCGCTGAAAAATTTGACCAGAAGGAAATCATACAAGACTCCCGAACTCTGAGGCGCCGATTCCACTGCAACTTCAAGGACCCCCTTATCCTCGAGTTTAACGACTTGGCCAAAAAGAGACACATTTTTATACTAATTGAGGGGTGAGGATTATTCCTATATGACTCGCTCCCCCATTCAGACGTACGCTTCAGACCTTCCTTTGTTAGTAGTTATAGGCTAAATGATGAGTCTGTGATGAAGTCGACGTCCGCGAACTCATCCACACCAGAAATGTACAGTGTAGGTGTTTCTAAAACAATAGCCTAACCTCTTAATCGGGAAAGTCCCACATTTCGATACCTCTAGTTTGTGCCCCAAGCTGGTCTGTAAATGAAGTCATTTTAATTTAAACTTGTGGCTTAAATCCGACATAATCACTGGACCAACCTACTACATACTACAAGAAAGATCTATGAAACGCACTTTCGGCTAAACCACAAGGAGACTATTTTTTGTCGTCTTGAGGAAACTGTATCTATTTGAGACGTTCCCAATGCGATTTTGCAACTGATGAAGTTCCTTCTATTAGCGAACTCCGTTTTTTCTCGGAAAGGAAATTCCTATTGTTCCCATCTTCAGGTTGGAGTCGTGTTGAACTGCTTGCATGCCAGAAGATTGTAATTCCCGCTCAAGATTTTAAAACCAGGGCTGGATGTGAATCTGCATTCTTAGCTAAAGGAAAGACAAATTTCATTTTCCTTCGTCCAGAGTCGACATTTTGATCGTTGCTCGCCGTTTTTGACATTTATGAACCTCTTGTTCTATGCAGCAACCGCTTGCTTGTACTCAGTTCCTCTTTGACCCACTCATGTTCTTTCTGTAGGAAATTGATGGATATCGATATAGCGAACCCCTGCTTTTTACGGTGGTTTTGATGCGAGTCAGCGGATTCGTGTTGACGTTTCGATATCAATCATCCTTTGTTGGCCTGTCTCACCAAAAAATCCGTTTATGCAAGCCGTTGCTCGACGAAGCGAGGAAATTGATTATAGTGAGTTACCGCTCCTCACTGCATTTCCCAGACATCATCCCCACGGCCCAAGCAATTGCCAGAACAGATGCTTCATTAATTTGAGAGGGCGTTAAGCTGTTCTTCGCAGGTCCGTTACTGCCCGATGAATCCATAGGGAAAACTCTCGATGTCTTCGTCAGAATGGATGCGACTATGCAAATTGCTGAGTAATCCAATTCGCACATATGTACATACACTCGCCAGCAATTGCACCCCGGGGAAATGACGACACGCATCCGTCCAAATGGCTTGAGAAGAAGCGTCGGTCGCTCCAGAATTGAGTGCTTCCGGGATTTCCATGCCGAAATCTTTGTATTTTCGCACTGTAGTCAAGACTGAGCGTTCGGTCTCTTTAAAGCGTGTGCCTAAGCCTTTCACGAACTTGAGGAGAAGATTCGAATCGTTTTGGTTCATGCAGCATCAGCAGCAAAATCAGCTGTGTTCAGACCGGGTGATTCTGCCCTTTTTGGAGGCGGATATCGAAACAACCATGTCTTAGATTCGGCGCATACTAGTGCAGTCCGAGGGGGCGCCGGATGTCGCCGGCACCCTAATCTAGGTATTTGATTAAGATTTCTTGTCCAGGCCATACAAGCCTTTCATCTTACCCGGGTTGGCGAACTCGTGCCACCTTTGCATGGGAAGGGCAAGCACTGACTTCGCCTTCGGTTGGCCACCGCGAGTCATAGTATGGACCAAATACGCATCCAAGTCGTCTTCACGACACTTGGTTGAAGTCGAGGGCGTGGCGCATCCGAAAGGGGATCGATCAACGCTGTGACTTATTCTTTATCTTTGACAATTTCAATTCCAATTTTGTTTCACAAACAACCATAGCTGCGCATCTCTCGACGAAGTGCAGTTTCATGTGACAGGAGCGAATCTTCGGCATTTCTTTTTGCGTCATGTGCTAAAGCGTTGACTAAACTTACGATTAACATACCCTAAACCATTCTGGTACAATTAGAAGTCCACTCATACATATGTCTTTTTGGAAACCCCCTCTTCACTTCTATTGTCGATTTGTTCCAAATAAAAAAGTTGGCGTATCTGTTTGTCTACAGACAAGAAAGCTTTATGGATTCTTGCTCGTTGTATTAATTGTTTGAGCCTAAAGCGATATGGTTATGGAGGTTATGAGCTGTTATAAGGTACTGTAGCAAGTAGCAGTGACAAGCTCCACATAACGGCGACCACCGCAATCCTGTAAGTTATTAAGCAACAGTTACGGTAGCCTTGAGAAAGGCTTGGCAATTATGACGCTGCACATCTCGACTCTGCTCCGGCTAATCACTGCCCGCGATTACTGGATGTTGCGCAGTTGCATTGAAACACTGTGGCCATGAGTGCATGTAATCTCCGAATGGAGAGGAGACGGCGCATCTGTCGGCTGTGTCCCGCCGGGACACCACGACGGGGCCCCGACCGTCCCTGGACCGACCGGCAATTAGCACCTTCGCGACTAATTGTGCGTCTTCTAATCCAATGTAATCCGCTCGCTGTGACACGACGAAGACATCGAAGGGCTCCTGCAACCTCACCGACCACTCTGAACGGTGCAGTGCACTTTGTCGTTACGAGGGGGCTCATAAGAAATGTCACTTCAGAAAACCAGTTCTTTCAAAGAAGGTAAAGAGTAGTGCATAGACCTTTATCACAGTCAAGATTGGCTTGAAATATAATCTGGAATTGGATAGTAGTATATGGTAGGGTAGCGCCGTCAAAAATTTCTATTATATGGAGTTCACTCTACATACATTACATTGCGATTTGTACTCCTAAGTGCGCCTTAACCTCCATGTGGCGCCAGACTTACACACACACACACTTCCTTATGGTTGCGTAGTGGATACAACATCGTGCGATTTCCACCCCGAATCTCAAAATGTATATGTTTGTGTCTATATATCTGCAGAAAATTGGATAAAATGAATCCTTCATATCAAAACGAGCTCCTTTCACATAGAAGTAGGAACTCTTCAAAAAGGTCAGAATAGTTTGTGTTCAGGGAATTTATCATGACTTTCTTCAAGGTTTTAATTCACCTGCCTAATAAGTGAACAAATTGTTTACAATTTTATAAAACTTATATTTTTGAGGAAACCATTCCTTTAAGGGTTGTTTTAAAGAGCAGGGAGGCAGCCATTTTTAGTGCTAGGAAAAAAGGAATCGTCCACGACGTCGCGACTTTTTTCGAATGACCGCTTTTTTCTGTATGGAGTTTCACAACTGTAAACGATACAACGATACAGCAACAAAAACAACTGTAAAATCCGCACTTAACTCTCTCTGGTGTTTCATGTGTGCAGCATTTACACTACCAATCGAATAAAAATCGCGACGAGCTTTTCGAGTGCATAGCGCGATCTCATATTTAATGTGTTAAAACATTGATGCCTTGATGTGTTTTTAAACAAATTATAATTTATTTTTTTTCTCAAAAAATAAACATTTTACAAAATCATTATGCTCATCCCCAGTTGCTGAACTAAAAAGTTTCAAAGAAAGTTGTACCAATTTTTCCCTGAACAAAAATTTTTCAACTATCTTTGGAGTGATTCAAATCAGTTTCTTTTAAGCCTCAATTGGCTGGTACCGAGGATGTAAGCTGTTACGACGATGTTTTGATCGCAACAAAACATCGTCGTAACAGCTTATCTTTGGAGTGTCTGTGGTTAAACTTGCAAGAAGTTGGTTCAATGTGGAAGAAGATCACTTTGATCTCAGAAGCATCAAGTCCATATGCTTAGAATAGTGCCCAATTTGACGCGAAAATGGTATGTAGTGGTATATAGTTCCGTCATGAACACTGCCGTACAAAACTTCTAATCTACATCCTCAGACCTCCTTTCGTCACACGGGAGTTGAAGCCACAATGTCAACGTGGCCAGGGGAACTTACATCTCTCAGCCTGGCCGAAGCAGAAATTTACTAGATCTAGCACATCAAAGCTGCTCCCACAATTCGGTTATTCTGGCGGATTAGCTGATTTGAGGCCGGAAAGTAAACTATTAGAGACCGCCGATGGGTATTAGGTTGTCCCATAAGTCCCCGCCGTTTTTTTCAACGATTCACTGCATATTTCGCCGGTGGTCTCTTGCATAGCGCTGCACAGCATTCGAAAGAAAATGATTTGCTTTATCAGAACATGTATTGCGTTTCTTTTTTTCATCATGAATTTTGTCAATTTTTAGGTCGTTGAAGTGAAAAGTGAAAAAGTAGCCATTTGCGCACTTGTTCTCTCCGCTTAGGTTTGTAATTTTTTGCGCAGTTTTTTATAGCACTTGGAAGACAATGTTTTTACTACAAGAATATATGTTGGTCCTATTTTCTCACTTGCCCTTTATTGATTTTTAGGCCATCAAATTGGGAATTCCGACTTTTCCGTCCGAATTTTTACCAAAACTCCGGTTCTGTGGTTGGACTTTTTTGCTTGGTGTTATATGTCGTTTGGAAGAGGATGTCTTGCTCAGTAAGAATTTGTGTCGGGTTTATTGGCTCACGCTGATTTCTGTCGAATATCAACAACTGAAGAAGGAGAAGGAGTTGTTGGTGAAGACGATTTTTCTCTTTTTGGCATTTTGTTGATATTCAATAGAAATCAATAAACGCGACATATGTTCTTATAGAGCAAGACATTCTCTTTCGAATAACATATAACAACAACCCAAAAAGTGCAACCACAGAGCAGGAGCCTCGGCAAAAATAACCATCCTCCTTCGGACGTCATAATTTGATGGCCTGAAAATCAATAAAGGACAAATGAGCAAATAGCACTAACACACATTCTTGTAGTACAGAACATTGTCTTCCAAATATAAAAAAACTCTAAAAAACTGCGCAAAAAATTACAAACCTAAGCAGAGAGAACAAGTGCGCAAATGGCAACTTTTTCACTTTTTCACTTTTCAACGACCTAAAAATTGACAAAATTCATGACGAAAAAAAGAAAGCAATGCATGTTCTGATAGAGTAAATCATTCTCTTTCGAATGCTGTGCAGCGCTATGCAAGAGACCACCGGCGAAATCTGCAGTGAATCGTTGAAAAAAACGGCAAAGACTTATGGGACAACCTAATATTTCTGCATTTGAATAGTGCTAGCAGGAACGTGTTTCGAAGAATGTGGCCTGCCTCACGATCCTCAAAAATTTCGATGTAAAAACTAAGTATAAATCCTAAGAAGGCCCTATCCCTTCAAATATTTTTTGCATGAGTTCCGAAGATTGTAGGGAGCTTACATATGCTTCCTTTTACACCCTCTGCAATCGCATCCCTTCGAAACAGGTGATCTAGTCCAAAATGCCTATAAACTGCAGCAAAACTGAAGCAATGCTTCGGTAGGTGCCGTTGATGGTCGTATGTAACTCTTGGAGAAGGGTGTCGAAAAACTGGTGCAATATGTTGTAAGTAGTTGCGTGCCCTGCTTCTTCACTGTCGAGCATTGAGAGCAGCTTAACTAAAGTTATGAACCGCTGTTGTAGAGGACGTAACTTGTAGGGAACATTTGATGTCTCTTTTGAGGGTTTAACCATATGTTTCAGGCTCAACTACCAACTGCACGGCGAATGGACGCTGCCATACCATGTGGTCAACGTCACCTTGCACGTCCTGGCTTCTATTCTGGTCTTTGTCCTCACAAATACGATAAGAGACTGTGCACCTCATTCTTCGGTCTCGGCTCCTTCATTTTGGGACGAGGCCACTGTAGCGGCTTCGGTGTTCGCAGTGCACCCAATTCATGTAGAAGCGGTGAGCAATAATTTTAAACTGTAGCCTTGAAATTTAATTTTTGTTATTAAAATTTTAATTAATTATAAAGGGCGACTTACATTCGCTTTCTAGGTGGCGAACATCTCAGGTAGATCCGAGTTGTTGATGAGTGTTCTTCTGCTGACGGCACTGCTTCTCTACCACCGATGCTTACAACATGGAGGCTTCGATATGATAAAGACGGCCGCCCTCTCCACGCTAGTCGCTCTGACCGTGTTCAGCAAGGAACAAGGGATAGCAGTTTTGGTGAGTTCAGCAGCACTGCACAGAAACGAGAAGTTGGTCAAGAGAGCACCTTGTTTGTTGAATTTAGCTACTTCCTCCAATATCTGTAGCCTCCTACATTTGGATGGAATCGACTCTAAAGGGTTCTTTAACATTTCAGTTTTCGTTTCTGGGCGCTTGATAGCGCAATCGGCCATTCGCGTGCATCCCGAACCGAGCTTCTTGGTTCGAGTACCGAATAAGCACATCAAGTCTTCCATCTCTTCGCGATCGGGAGTCGGTACCACGCTTGTCTGGGTGGATGGGGATAATACGCTGATTTTGCATCGACGGCTCACCGCAGGTCATTTAATAGGCCAAATAGCATTCAGATTGTCTCCATGACATCCCTGGAATTAGAGTGCATGGCGCATCCGAAAAGGTATTAATTGACGCCGTTCATTATTCTGTTTATTCATTTTCTTATTCATAAAGAATAAAGGAGACGTTGACCATTTCGTTCTGCGATGCGCTGCGAATTAATTCTTTACTTAGGATGCGCCACGCATTACACTTGCACGGATATCGTGAAGGCGAATTGAATGCGTGCTTGGGCCATCAATAAACCATATATTGTTGTGCTCAGGCGAAGAAGCTCAGGGGTGATCCTAACCAGAGTAGTCTGGTACCAGTTCACCGGACCCTCACTGATGGAAGGCGGCCGGCTTAGATGGGACCCCGACTGCGACTGCACTACCGTGCACCCAAATGAGAAACTAAAGGTGGCACGAATGAAACTCGAAGGTTTCTTTGGTGCTGTTCATGCGAATCCTTCTGATCGTGAGACGTATCCACAGCGGTTCATCAGTGAACAGCGGGACGTTAATACTTTTAATGCATGCACGAATTCCTATCGTTTCCACTACTGTCCGCTTTCGACTTCGCTAAGTCTTGGCACCGCCAGTACTGCTGGAATGAGGTTGATTACAGCTGCTAACCAGGATTGTTATCGTACTTTGCTAAGGTGTCGGCGTTTCTGTCCTCGTCAGACTTACAACGGCGGAGGTATAGTTGGCGCACCAGTTCCCTAGCTGGCACTGGGGCTTTTACTATAGGCATTGAAGTAGTTAGTCTGTTAGTCCATGGTTATAGCTGCCTTTTATAACCGGCTTAGCTATGACTACTTGGAGTCACATTGCGCAGGGAAGGATAACGAGAGGCTTTCACGAACAAAACACCAATTTCCCGCTTGTTTACTGTAGTGTCGAACTCGCAGAACCAATTTCGATTTGATAT